>OMOW01112152.1:0-10936 GCA_900312555.1 Lamprogrammus exutus
CATATGCTCGCACACAAATAGACACAAAAAGGGATCTGAACTATACGCATAAAATGGTTTACAAATAGTCAATATATTATTATGTTCAGTTTTCCAATATAATGTTTAGTTTGTGTTGACATTGTGTCAGAGAGGTGTTCAATTGTTGGGGCCATGTTAGTGCTGCTGTTATATAAAACTGCATTGTATTGAAAGGTGTTTCTAATATTTTGCACAACCCAATCACACCCATGAAGGAGGCAGAATATTAGAAACACCTTTCCATACAATGCAGTCTTATATAAAAGCAACACTAACATGGCCACAACAATTGAACACCTCTCTGACACAATGTCAACAAAAACTAAACAAGATCAGCTACTCAAACGTTGGATGTATAGCAGGGGTGTTACATTGGATTGTACAGGTGTATCTAATAAAGTGGGCACTTAGTGCATATACTGTACACACACAGGCACGTCCGTGTGACCTGAGCTGTTGTCTTTAGAATTGCTTGCTTATAGTCACAAATAGTAAACCTACATACATACATCGAGGTACACACACACACACGATGGGGCCTACAGAAGTATATCTGCAGGCCACAGCAAATATGGAAAAATATAGAAGCATTCAGTCACACAGAGAAGATGACACACACTCACACACACAGTGTTCCTATTGTTTTCACAGCTGTGAGTTTTACTGTTGCTCTTTGTCATCAGGCAAAGTTCAGCCCATAAATGTGTTCCTGATAAACAGTGACATACATTACAATTCTGATCAATTCTATTCGCTATGATTTCTAATAGAAATTAATCTGTTGATCTACAGTATTTGTGCTTTCGGTATTGTGGCACTCAAACATGACACCTCCACCCTTCCTTCCCTCAATCGCATCTCACACAGTTTAAGTCGAGCAACCAATCCCGCGCTGCCTACCCTGACGACCTCCTGCCCCCTCCCCACCCCCCAACCCAAGCCACAGCGACTGCAAGCTGTGCTATTGGCTGAGGGAACAGTGATTGACAGCTGTGGAGCAAGGACGAGACTGCTTTAGACTGTGTGACATAATTTGAGCCTTTAGCCGAGGAGAGAGGATGAGCCTCTCTGGGTTAAAAAATTTGAACACGTTTGTTTTCCTTGTGTCGTGTGTTTTCTCATGAGTAGATGTAAGAGTTACATCAGTCTGATGCTGGACTGTTTGCTGCCGTCAGTGGTTTGAGCCAGTGTTATTGGTCAAAGTCTGAGCAGAAATAAAGACTTTTCCCTTTTATTGTGTGTTTGTGTTGGTATAATCGCTGTTCACTTTTCTGAACGAGGCATTTATAGTTTGCCCGCACCCTTTTATTGTCCTTCATTGTGTGTCCGTGGTAATCATTAGACAATATGAAACACTAACCTCATTCACAGAGGGCTGTCTTTACATAATTTGCCTGCAAAATAGGGGAATGTGAATGCAAGCCAATGCTGGAATGCTGGACAATTTTATTCTGGAATGAGAGCCTATTTTAACATTGCTGGAATCAATGCCAGAACGTGTCTGCGACTGGAAGCACTGCTGATGCCGTTAAGATGAGTGGTGTCGTAATGACGTCATACTCCTGCAACTTCTGACTATTTGAGCGGGGAGATGGGCCAATTAAACGAACAATCCCAGCAGGATGAAGGAATAGAAGGGAAAAGGCTGAAATGTGTGTGAATTCAAACACAATACCCGGGAAAGGTCTGGCTGTGTGAATAAACCAAATCCCAATCAAATTGTTTTGTCTTTACTGTTCACATTCATGTTTGTAAGTGACCTGTATCTGACACCGATGTGAACACAGCTTAAAGGCCGTGCATGCAAAAGAACAAAAAATTTCATTTGTGCCAAAGTCAAATAATGAAAATGGAACCCTGCTCAGCTATTTCTCACACGATTTCTTGTAAAACTGCTTCTGGTTGTGATGTTCCTTCCAATTTGGCTTGGATGGAAGCTTTCTCCATATACAGTATATTCACCATAAATATGTGTCCTGGCCCTCTTCAGCCTAGAATGTGAACGAAGCTCAAAGAAGGACAAACCCCCCCCCGACAACGACTCCGCCACAGGGAGAGGCCTTCAGACCCCTTTGTTCCCCTTTTGAAATTAAATCAGAATATTTGAGCTTTTTCCTCTCATGAGCCCCTTGGCACTGTTAACTCATCAACACTGGCCACAACACCAGATCTGACCTCAGATTAGTCTCTGCTATCTCCTGAGGAACTACTGTTATCTTAAATCTACCGCCATTTTCTTGTCTCTTTGTGCCTTAAAGTGACATATCACTTCTTTTAAACAAGTTTTTTGTAGAATTTGCTGAAATCCTCATTACACCCTGATAGGGATCTATAAATTGAGTGCTATGTGAAAAGTATCACGTGTCTGTGGTGCCTCCTACTGATGTAACCGGATGTTTTGAGGAAAAAAACCTTTTAGCACAAAAAATACCACCATTTACCACAAGGGGAATCTATCCCTCAGCTGTCAGTCATGTGTCATGTCATCAGGTGGAGCTGTGGAGGAGAGACTGGAGAGCAACAGGTAGGAGGAGGGAGGAGAGAGCCGTTAAAATTTCCAACACCACACAATCTTATGCTGCGTTCCATTCAAAATCGAGTGTTGGAATTGAAAATTGAACTTCCGACCTCCAAGCGTTCAACGACTCACAGCACTAAATCGAGCGTTTTAATCCCGTATCACAATGGAACAGCGGAGGAAAAACTAACGATAATAGAACAGAAGCCATTACACGTTTTTATTTTACGCACAATTCAGCCTGGTACACATACAGTATTACTGTGTAAAACTACATGTTTAGATAAACCATTTAATAAATTATGTAAACAGTATTCACTTAGAATGTTGTAATTAGTTTAACAAGCTATATGTATCTCATTTATGACTGCTATGTTGACTGATGACAGTGAAACTCGAATTTCCAGTTGTTTGGAATGCACCGTTACAAAGTGCTGCTTTAAGCTGTACTATCTCAATCCAGTTTAAAAGTGTTTGGGGCTTAGACTTTTAATTCTCACAAACAAAGCAAATACTGTGACGTTATCTCTTTGCATCCAGTGCTTTTACCTCTCAGCAGCTGCTGCTAAACGAAAACACCCATCTGTTTGTCATGGGTTACAGGATTGGTGATGTCACTACACCTACATGAGCCATATATTTAAATAGTGAAAATTGAGCAAAATCACAAATAAAATTCAAATAATTGGATCCTGTGATGATAAACTTGGCAGGAGAATTGTAAACATGGAGCTGTGCTTAGCTCACTGAAGAGACAGAGCGGCAGCCGCTAGGCTAGCAGTCAAGGTGTGATGGCATAAATATGCACCAGAGTAAATATGCACCTCTCTGTCCTCACACAACCAAAGCAGTCTGATATTTGTGATGCTTTTGATGTGCTAAAATGTCTTGTATAAGGCCAGCTCAAAATAAACACTTTGTAACCACAGTGTGATGATCATGAAAGATAATGATATCTGGAGATAACAAAGACTCAGTTTGATAGAGTAACCGAGAGGAATATGTGTTGCTGTAAACAGAGCTGCTACCACAAATAATATTTAAAAAAATATTGGCAAAGAAATAACCAGCTCAGATTTGATGGCTACACAATGACTCACCAGCAGAAAGACATTTTTTAGTTTTACATTCTACAGCTGTAAAATGTATAATGTGACCATTATGTTTTCAAACATTCTAAATCAAGAACTGTTCCTGTGTAAATTAGGGCTGTCACAATTAATCAATTATAATCAACTTCTCAATTTAAAAAAAAAAGAAGAAATTATTAATTAAAAATGCATGGAATAGATTAGTGGGCAACCTGACCCCACGCTCCAGCCCAGCTGGCTCGCAAACCATTAAACAACAAAGAAGAAAATTCAGCAATATAGCAGAAGGTAGAGACACTATGGATTAGGTTCAGAGAAAGAAAAGGTCAGCCACATTGACTTTTTGGGATCATTTCACATAAAAAAAACTAAAGATAATGTAGTTGTGTGTTGGAACTGCAAAAAGGAGCTTAAATTTCATTACAGCAAAGCCTCGATGCAGGAGTCGGAAAGACAACACACACAGGTTTGATTAACACTGTTGGCATAAATAGTTTGGAATAAGAATAGTACTAGTAATAATAATATTAATAATTGTACTAAATACTATTAGGAAATTGCGCACATTATTTCTAGCTTGTAACACCATAGCCTACATTTAGTTTATTTTAATGGTTCATTTGAACTCATCCATATCAAATTATTATTGAATGGCATTGGGAATATGCAATTTTCATTTGTCTGTCAGAGCCTGTTTCTTACTCGAACAGAGACCCTTCTTGTCTCTGTTTGTATATACATATAGAAATGATCACTCGATTAATAATCAAAATAATCATGAACTGATTATAAAAAATAATAAATAGTGACAGCCCTTGTGTGAATATGCAAACTCATTTTGTGACATTTCAGTTTTACAGTTTATTCACCTGAGTCCTGACATAGACACTTTATAAAATTAACAACACATTTAGTACAAAGTTGCACAACAATACACATAGTTGTACAGTAGTACACAAATTATCACTGCATAAAAAGTACATTAAAAACATGCCATAAACATTGGCTTATCTGAACATAAATAGTATTATATAAATATACATTCGTCCTCTGATTCCTTTTGTGGGAGTCACACATTTATCTTTGCCATGTAACACTTAACACTTCCTTTCCTTTCTACACAATCTTATCAGATAAAGTATTTACAAAATTTATGTTTTGGAAAAAAACATGCGTGTGTAATCATCAGCATCAGTTTGTAAACAGTAAGTAAATATTGGCAACATGCAGAATGAACTGAAGTCTTGAGCGAAGTCACAGAAATACAAGGATTCTGCAAAAGCTATTTACCAACAGCACTCCTTCCTCACTTCATACGCTTTCCCACATCTCTCCCCTGCTTTGTGCTAGGGCTGCAACTACAGCCTCATCACCCTTAGCCTCATCTGGAATCAAACAGGCAGTGTGCAGCATAGAAACGCCTCTCACATGACCAGAGATCAAAACTTTCACTTAGAAATATGGAGCTCTTAGTGAGGAAATAGTTAATATGTTAATGCTGTCAGTGTGATTTGTTATTAAGCTGTTCCTTTCCACCAGGATCAATCTATGAGTCCACCAATGACCACGTGAGCACAAAAGCAATAAGCCTTTCTCTAATCCACTATCTGAAAAGGATCCATACCACAACAGCAGGGGGTGTCAACCAATGATAGACTTCAGTTTAGGAGTTACTTTACACCAAGGAGTCCTATGTATCACGTGGTATCACAAAACATACACATGCATAAAGACAGAATTCTACATCCTCATGAATCTAGACAGTTTCCGTACAAAGCCGGTGTTTTACCTGCATGATCATGTAATCATCTGAAGACGCCTGCATGGAAACGTGCATTTAAATCTTATGTCTACATGTTGGAAATACTCAAAAAGCAGAGAACACAGTTTCTGATAGTATTACACTGGCAAGTGACCGAACATTCTTTAAATAGGAAAACTTTGCAAGTATAATGTCAGGGATGTCTTCACCGTAATATTTTTTGTCCACAACAATTTATTTTCTTTGTTCACGTTTGGTTTACACACTTTCATTCTGATTGTTTGCCATAACAAGAAGAGAGGATTTGTCAAAATACTATACAGCTTATGGGCTCTCGTCTTCAGGGAGTCTCACTCTGGTGCAGGGTTGATGGGTGGTAGATTCCTCTGTTTGAAGTATTGGGTGACCTGCTGAGGCAGCTCGGCCAATACGGACTTAGCGAGCGTCTCCTTTGGTGCCTGGAAACAGAGGGAGAGAGGGGTTGATTAATCAAAATATGTCCATAGGATGTCCGACCTATGCATCTGATTCTGCAATATTCACACGTGATCCCCCAGATTTCTGTCTTTCTTTTGTTTTCATGACTCACATTACGGAAATCCCTGAAAGGGACAAACTGCACAATGTCGCGAACTGCCTCCTCTCCCGTGTTGGACCTCAGAACGCTAGCGTCTCCGTCTAAGAACTCCATTGCAGCAAAGTCTGCGTTTCCCACACCGATTATGATGATAGACATGGGGAGCTTAGACGCCTGTACGATGGCGTGGCGCGTCTCATCCATATCGCTGATGACTCCATCTGTTATAATGAGGAGAGTGAAGTACTGCTGTAGGACAGAAAAATAGAGGTACACAACAAATGGAGAGAGAAATGAGAAGACATGAAAATGAGAGAACATGTGGCTTTTAGTTGAGTTTACATCATTGCTGAGTTTGATCAGTCCTGATCACACTGTTGTGGAAAATGCCATTTTTATCATGCTGTCAATAATAATGATAAGCAGAGTGACATAGAGAAAGAGTATGAGGACACAGGCGGAGATAAGGCGGTAATGAAGGCAACCAGGGAGCATCAGGGGAGAGGAAATGATTCAAGAAGAAGGAGATGGAGCGCTGGAAAAATAGAAAAGAGAATGAATTAGGCTTCTCAGTATTACAGCTTGTTGAGCCACATTCATATGATAGAGATGTTCAGTTTAGAAATGTTTTAAAAAAAGATAGAGAGATGAAGTAGTGGCGAGACAGCTAAAGAATGAGCTGTGTTTCAAGAAAATCGAATTAGTCTATATCCTAGATGTAGTAAACTGCAACTGATACATGTTTGGATTTGTAATTTCATAATTAATGGATGTATCAACACAGTCCTCTATGAAAAGGGTGAAGGAGAAGAATGTTGATCCTTCACCTAGATATTATCAGTGCCAGTTATGTAATCTGTCTCTTTAGCCGCTTAAGCCCAGAAGGAAAAATACTACTTTTACGCCGTTTGAATATTTCTTTTTCTACTGAGCTCATTCTGACAGTCTGCGTCGCATGTAGTACATCTTTTTTTCTAGGAGACCTGCAGTAATAAATCTAGAACATTCACAATGAATATTGTTCGGAACGTTTTGATTTAACGGGCAAAACACATGTGCGTCTGGTATACCCTCAGTAGCGGTGGGGCTGTGCCTTTAAGTCTCCTGGTGGGAGGGCCAGAAAAAAGTAGTGATGTGCAATGTGTGAGAAAGCTAGGTGATAATTGTGAAGTGCTGCTGCAGATATTTATGAATTTAGACAACTAACATAGTTTGGTTTGCTCCTGCATGGGGGGCAAGCATATAATTTATCAGAAGGGTAAAGTCAGTCTCAGACGGCTTTACCTATAACTTCTATTCATTAGACATCACACCACAGGAAGCATTGAAACTAAAACTGGGAATGACTGGAGACCAGGGAGGTAAAAGCCTCACCTCTCTGGGGTCCATCAGGAGTCAGAATAATAAGTCATGGTATTTTAGCAAGCCATTCAGAAATGGACGAAGAGGCAGAAGTACTGAGAGTGACAAAATAAAGACATTTGGCAGCTAAGTGGTCATTGTGTTTTTTCACTTCCGGATAGTAGCTAGAAATCAAACTGTGAGCCATGGCTGTAGATGTACAATTACAAGAACCAATATTTTGCTCAGAGAGTCAAAGGGGGAATTGCTCCCCACCATAAAGACAAATATATTAAAACCGAAGACATTTTATGACTTTAAAAGCGTTGAAATTAGGGGTTTTGGACCCTAATTTGATCATCATTTGCAGATAAACAACACAGCGATGCTGCAAAATACACATTCATGGTGACACAAATAAATTGAATTTTTCAGCTGTAAACCATTCCTGAGAGAGACACATTAGAGCAGAGAGGTCAAGTGGTACTCCGTCTGGGTGCAAATCAAATATTATGATATCACTCATTTTAAAAAAGGACATACAGATTTGGGAGGTACAACAGAGTGAGGTCATCTCATTGATGAAACACAAACCAACACAAAAACATATCCCCTATAATGTAACATAATGTAACCCATCTTCAATGTGGACTGATGCCATTACATATGAGACATTGAACAGTAATGATTTTAGTCATGCATCAATTAGCCAATCAGACCTAAAGATTCAACATCATGTCATAATCTTAATAATGCACACACAAATTCAACAAGGGTGCAAGTTTTTGGAATGTTGTTTTGTACAAAGACATCAAGCCTGCAGGAGATAGTACATGATTTCACACCTGTCAATTAGCCACACACACACACACACACACACATACATACACACAAACACACACACATTTTCTATCTTTGTTAATATCCACATGAACAGAGGAACATACTACTAGATGAACACCAATTGTTCATCCAACTCCATCAAGGACAGCAGTTATGACAAGTGAGTGTGCTAGTTTGCCGCCATAACACCACAACCACACTCCCAATCTAGTTTAACTAGTTTAGTTGAACTCTCTCTCTCTCTCTCTCACACACACACACACACACGGAGGGCTCTGAAGCTTGTCTCTTTAATGTGGAACAGCAGCGCTCATTAGAGAATCATTATCACACAGACAGGGTCACACACAGCAGGACACACACACGCACACAGCCTGCAGTGTTTGTGTGTGTGTGTTAGTACATCGAATGTGTTCATACAGTCACACAGGCTCTTTCATTATGTCGGCAATGGGAACACGGACACTGTGCAGTAGCTGATTTATGTAGTCTATCATCTCCTTCCATGCCTACAAACCTACCCACCCACTTATTCCTTTCCCAAAACCCACACACACACACACACCTAAACACACACACACACGTATATGTTATGGCTGTCACACTGATTTGTCTGTTACTTGCTCCTCTGCTCTGCTCCAATTTGAACTCACTGTAATATAAAACAAGAAAAGGGGCTGCAATAATTTTCCTATAGTAACAAAAGGATCCTGAAACATAACAGAGCAGTAGAATCCTTTGTGTATTTTCCTCATCTACTTGTTCTCCACGGGGTGACAGGGTACAATTAAGGACAAAAAGCACTGTGGGAGCATAATGATACCCAGCTAGTGCGCGCAGTTCAGATTTAGGCAAGGGACGTGCCTCTGGATGTTGTACAGAGTGGCTGTGGGATACGTACCATTCATTCCAAGTTTTACATACAAATGACCTAAGTGCAACACAACTGCAGGTGGATTTGAGGATGAATGACCCAGCAAGAACAGCTGCTCATGCTGAGTTTGTTGGGAAACTACATGAGTATAAAGTAGTGATTTGATTATGGTTTTGAAATGCTACTTGATGACTACTGGCAACGATAATTCCTATGCTGCTGCATTAAATCACATGTGCTTGTGAAGTCGTCTGAAAAACAATGACAGCACCCGATAATACAGACGAGTGACAAATTAGGGGAAAAACCAACATATAGTGTTGGGCCACTATGATCTACTACAACAGCGTTAGTGCACCTTGGCTTGATTGTACAAGTCTCTGGAAGTCTACGGGTGGAATGAAACACCACTCTTCTTAAAGATAATCCCTCATTTGGTGTTTTGATGATGGTGATGGAGTGCACTGTGTAAGACATCAGTCCAAAATAACGTTCCCTATGGATGGGAGCATTGTCATCCTAGAAGAGACCACTCCCATCAGGGTATAAAGATTTCATGAAAAGATAAAAGAGATCACTCATTCACTAATTCACTCATTCACTCACTAATTTTCATTGATTGCTACACATGCATGCACCCACTTGTCGAGAATATGGCTAAGGATGATTGTTGCACCACTGATTTTGCAATTGCACAATTCCCTCAAATGTGTCACCCGCTGTGTCCCAACACCATACTAAATCAACAGGATGCTGAGAAGCTCATTCATGCTTTTATTTCAAGTAGACTGGACCACTGTAATGCTCTTTTTACTGGTCTTCCAAAAAAGTCAATTGAGAAACTAAAGGTAATTCAGAACTCTGCTGCTAGACTTTTAATGGAGACAAGGAAGAGAGAGCATTACTCCTGTTTTAGCCACAATGCAATGGCCCCGTGTATCTTTTAGAATTGATTTTAATGTCCTTCTACTTGTATACAAAGTTCTTAATGGTCTAGCACCCTCTTACATCACCGATTCCCTGTTGCTCTAATTGGGGAAGCTGCTTTCATCCACTTTGCACCTAAATTGTGGAACACCATACCAAAAAGTATTAGAGTGATGGGCTCAGTGGACATTTTTAAACGGCAACTGAATACATACCTTTTTAATCTAGCTTATAATTAGCAACACTCTTTTATTATTTTATCCATTTTTTGTAATTGTTTTCCTTTAAATTGTTTAATTCCTTAACTTATAGGATCTTCCTTGTTTTATGCCCCTTGGACTGTGTGGTTTATTCTTGTTTTCATTGTGTAGTTTATTTTATTGTGTGGTTTACGGAGACATGGCTGACGACGCTAACTCCATGGACTGCATGGACTGCACTTATATAGCGCTTTTATCCAAAGCGCTTTACAGTTTGTACCTCACATTCACCCATTCATACACCCATTCATACACTGATGGCAGGGGCAAACCATGCAAGGAGCCAACCTGCACATCAGGAGCAGTTAGGGGTTCAGTGTCTTGCTCAGGAACACTTTGACTTCGAACGTTGCGCTGGATGGCTTCAAGCTGGCGCGGGCTGACAGAACAGTGGAGAGCGGTAAGGAGGAGGGCTGGCAGTGTTTATTAATGATAGATGCTGTAACTCTGGGCACATCAGTACTAAAGAACGGTTCTGCAGCAAGGACATTGAGCTGTTAGATAGATAGATAGATAGATAGATAGATAGATAGATAGATAGATAGATAGATACTTTATTAATCCCGAGGGAAATTCAGGTGCAATAGCTCACTTTAACAAAGTACAGTACAACAATGCACCAGAAAATAGGAGGTAAGACAGTAAAAGAGGTAAACACTCATGGAGGTAAACATAAAAATAACCTGGCCAAACTGACCAAGTTTGCAGTATGTACACATGCA
>OMOW01112154.1:0-16953 GCA_900312555.1 Lamprogrammus exutus
AACCATCTTCCCTTATATTTATATATATATATATATATATATATGTATGTATGTATATATATATATTCACAATTTACCTCAAAATTCCTGATTATTAAACTGCAATCTGTCCTGGGAAATAAATGAAATATAACAGCATTGTTCGCCTTCTTCCCTTTACGCCTGTCGTTCCACTCCTGTCCTGTTAGTGGCAGCAGATCACCGCTAAGCTCATTGAGCAGTGACGTGGGGATGGGATAAGCTTCCACAGTAAACACAGATGGTCACTACACCGAGAAGAAGCTAAGCTAGCGTTTACCTCAGCGGAAAGGTAACAAAACTGTTTGATACTTTCATTATTACATTTATAAATGACATTGTTGCTATCAGCTATTTGTTCATCAAACGTTTACTCGGGCTTTTCCGTGTAATGGACCCGGAATTGTGAAGTAGGCAATCATTCTGTTAATGCTTTGTCACTTATTGCTTTCAGTCAAGAAATTGTGACTACTGTTTGCGGAAAGGACTGGGATTTAATCAGGGAAGTATATTAGAGGGTGTTGCGCGTTGTAGTAAGTATATAAGTAAATATTGAATGTGGAACAAACAGCGTGTTTTGAATCGTGCCGTGTCAAAATTATTGAAAAATAGCCGCATAAAGTCTGCTGTTACGAGATGTGGAAGATTAAATGTCTGGCATTTCCTTACTCGTCTGGGTGTGTCTGCAATTATAATTTATCTAGTGGTTTATTTTGGGTTTCGGATAGTTTCTTGGCGGATAGTTTCATGCCAAGGTAGAATGCAAAAGTAATAAGCATGTACCCTGTAACAATCTGTTTCCTTGAAAATAATCACTAAAACTACCCCCAACAACAACAATGGGGTTTTTGTGTAGAAGGGTAGGTGAATACTGTGCCAATTGTAACTGCGGTTTGGTCTCGGTTTTCCTGTCTGTCCTACAAAAGTCAAAGTAGCAGAGTGTAGGCTGTTATCAAACACAGAACGTGTTGTCTCAAGTGTCAATTCAAAATGCATGGCTGCCTTTTAAGACGAAGACGTAGGTGTGCACTTCCTGGCTGCACGTACAGTCGTGTGAAATCATGTCAACCGATAATGAAATTGTGGTGAAGAGAATGTGCTGAGGTCAGGGACTTTCATTTACAGTACTTCTCTTAGATTAGCCGTACTCAGTCAACAAAACTGTGCCTGCTCACAGTTTGTCACAAGGATAGTTCTTGTAATTGGGCTGCGAAACATCAACACTGGACTTATGATAACTAGAACAGGTCTGATATAATGAGGTTATAAACCCATGATGCACCCATGATTACATCTGGTTTTGGGCGGAGCGTGCTGGCTAACAATGGGTAAACACACAGAGCAGGTTCACCCTTCATGCCTTAGGGAAGGGATGGTAAACTTTAGAAAGACAGTAGTACAGTTTTACAAGAATAGATTTTGGTTTTAAATAAAATTTAGGTGACATTAATGACCTGGCTGCCAAACATCCGACATCGTGCCTGTGCCAACCATTAATCATTAACCTTGGGTGGAGGCCTGAGGCGCTGATGTCAAATTGGTTAGCTTTACCACTGGGACGTGTGGCAGCAGTAATTAGGGCTAAAGGTGGTGCAAGGCAGGACATAACAAGGCTTTCTGTCTGCTTTATGTCTATGTCTATGTCTGTTTTGTGCTGTCAGTAATGTTGTATAGGAACGTAAAAGAGTTTTGAATTCACCATCAGCCTCCTTCTCTCTAGGCAAAGCCGTAGTGATGTGCTTGTGCCCTCTGGCATAGTCGGAGGCGTTAGCTGAGCCTCCTCCCTGTCCCCCGAGGACCTATACCAACACCTCCTCTCTTGTCCGCCACCTCCTCTCTCCTCCCTCCAGCCGACCCTGTGATGCCTCCCCCATGCTGTGGCTACCTGTCACAGTACACCCACCACCATCTGGTCGTCTTCCTCCTCACCTTCTTTAGGTAAACAAGCCCCACCATGCGCCAACGGTTTTTGTCAAGTCTTCTTTTGTCTCCAAAACAAACGAGAGCTTGATTAGTCACCTGATCTACTGACTTTTCGTTTTTAACATTATTTACATGAGAGGTTTTGCCTTATTATTCACTGTGACGTGTCAGAAACAAAGTTACATATCTGCAGCCCGCTGAGACAAAAGAATGGCCCACATAAAAAAAAATAGGCGAGTTACATAATAGGATGCAAAGTGACAAGGAAATATCAATATAGCTGTCGTACAGCATAAACGCACACTTAAAGCATGTGAGTTGTTAATGTCCAGATTAGGTCAAAGGTCTGTGGTGCAAGGTTAACTCATTGTGTTAGGTCATTGTGAAGATAACATTTATTCTGCGTATTGATTTCCAGTATCTAATGTGACATTTGACATAAATTACAGCATTTAATGTCTCCCCCGTGTTTGCTATGGTACTTCTTCCCTTTAAAGATTTAATTTAGAAGGGCTGTCAACCAGAGCAGAGCATGAATCCGCTTTATCTGTCTGCTAAAAAACGTGCCACGCGTTTCCTCATTTTGCTTCCACTTCGTAGTCGATGTGGTTAAACTTTAATGAGAGCAGTTGTGATATCACACGTCTGAGGTCACGCCAAACTCTCTTATCAGGCACGAGGCAAAGTGCCGTCAGCAGCAGCGGTTGGGAGCAAACCGTGAATACCACAGTTGAGCAAAGACAATGAAACGCTTCGGGTTTGCTTTGGCCATTTCCAGCTTCTCAGATATAGACATCGCTTCTGTTTCCTGTAAAGTGAACCAGTGCGATGAGGAAATGTAATCATGATGAGCATTATCTGATCTCATTGTTTAGCCCGAGACAAACAAACAAAGAAAGATGATTGTTGGCACAGGACAGTGTTATGTAATTCTGTCAATAATTTCCATTTTCAAATTATTAGATGCATCCAAAATTAACCTAGAAACCCCCACGTTCCTCCTAAATTCTGTGTCCCACACAGTTCTTGAATGAACTTTGATCGGATTCTTAGCATAAGTCAGATTCCCCCTGCCGCTGTTTGTTATCTGAGTCAAACTCTTTCTGCCCCTCCAGCTATGTGCTGCTGCATGCGTCCAGGAAGACGTTCAGCAATGTGAAAGTGAGCATTTCAGCTCAGTGGACGCCGTCCTTCCAGAATGACAGCGCGGTCTCCTTCTCCCCTGGCGAGGTACAGAGCACCACACTGTGCAGCACAATGAGGTCTTTCTCCGACACAGAAATGCTTCATTTGGCTCAATCGCCATGTTGATTCATAAAAATAGAAGTCTGAATAATGAAGGCAGAGACGTTTGGCTGCATCAGTGATGAATAACAGATTACAGAAGCCAAATGCAACAACTAGACTCCATCCACTGAAGTGTTTGTGACAGATGAGCTGTTAGTGGTCGTGGATGTTTGCCTGTGGCTTTTTGTCCACTTTTTCTTTTCATTTATTCATGTTGTCCATTTTCTGACAAAGTGTGGTCCAAGATTACTTAAATGTCATCGAGGGCATTCAGTTCAACAACAGCAAAACCTTTCCTATATTTGAGGAATATCTGTGAAAATAACGATAGTCTGATAAACGAAACTACGCGTTATTGATTTTGCTCTCTCTCCTCGCCCCAGACATGGCAGGACAATCGTCTGTTTGCAGATGAAGAGCAGGCCACGCTCTTCCTGGGAGCTCTGGACTCCCTCTTCCTCTTCTCTTACGCCGTGGTGGGTAGCGAACGCAACCTCCAATATTTCGAGAATCAAAGCGTAAAGGATAGATAGATGAAAGTATGCATCTCTCCCCGCGCAGGGTCTGTACCTCAGCGGTGTGATCGGGGACAGGGTGAACCTGCGCTACGTGCTCTGCTTCGGCCTGTGCGGCTCTGCTGCTGTGGTGAGTGTACACACACACACACACACACACACACACACACACACGATGTTGGCTTGAGTATGGTGTATTCACAATCTTGACTGCATCCAGTTATAGATTCTATAAGGTATAAATGTGTTTTAATGACGAATGTGAGTTGAATCTTTGGTTTGGCCTCAGCTTTTCTTAACACTGTGCATGTTTTGTAGGAGTTTTTGTTCGGCACCGTGACTGAATGGCTCCACATCTACAACATCTACCTGTACTGTTTCCTATGGGTGCTGAACGGCCTGCTGCAGTCGGCCGTCTGGCCCTGCGTGGTGGCCGTAATGGGCAACTGGTTCGGCAAGTCAGGGTGTGTGTGATTTCTTCTGTCAGACACATGGGAGACATCTCGAGGCGTATAACCATTTCACTCAAATTCAACTCCAGCGTTATGGTCCACACCTCCACAAGTGAACACACACTCATACACACGCTCGCACAATGACAGCCATTCACTGGTAAAGCTGCCAAGACATAGACGCCTTTCAGCCTCGCAAGTTTTCCGCAGCAGCAGAATATGTAAACACAATTTGCTGAGTGTATAAATAGCAAATCAGTCAGCTGTCTGGAGGGAGTTGCATTCAATAAAGTGTATGAAATTTTGATTTAAAGTGAGATAGTCAATTTGAATATCTCACTTTTTCATAACTCTTCCTGATTGTGTTCTCCAGACGTGGCTTTGTCTTTGGTCTGTGGAGCGCCTGTGCATCTGTAGGCAACATCCTGGGTGCCTTCCTGGCCTCCAGTGTGCTCAAGTACGGATACGAGGTGGGACACACTCCCTAACTCGCACGCCATTGGTGCGTTTCACCGCAGGGCTCTCAGTGTTCAGAATGACCGACTGTGTTTTTGGTGTGTGTGTGCAGTACGCCTTCCTGGTGACCTCTGTGGTGCAGTTTGCCGGCGGCGTGGTGGTGTTCTTCGGCCTGCTCACCTCTCCAAAAGAAGTCGGTAAGCACTGCAGGGATCATTGTAGAAAAGTGTTTGTTCTTTGAGTGTATTCAGGTACATCCAAACAAGATCTAAAAAGCTGCTAGGATGCCGTTCTATGAGCGTGTGTGTGTGTGTGCGTGCGTTCAAGGTCTGAGTGCGGAGTCAGTGACGGGACTGGGGCCGGTGGAGACGGACACGGACAGCCACAGGCCTCTGATAAGCGATGAGGAGGAGGATGTCGAGGTGTACGGCAGACAGTACCACTCGGTTCAGGAGCAGGACGAACCTCAGGCCGAGGGGCCCGCGGCCATCAGCTTCCTGCAGGCGTTCTGTCTCCCCGGCGTGCTACCTGTGAGTCTATACGTGACGCGGGGTCGCTGACCATCACGTCTTTGCTGTGTGTGCTGTGGACCCTACTGTCTCTCCTTGCACATATGGCACATGTAGTACTTTATATGTCCATGACTGTGTGACTCCTTTATGTTTGATCTGCTCTTTGTGTTGCAGTACTCTCTGGCCTACGCGTGCTTGAAGCTGGTCAACTACTCCTTCTTCTTCTGGCTCCCCTTCTACCTGAGCAACAACTATGGTTGGAAGGAGGCCGAGGCCGACCGCCTGTCTGTGTGGTACGACGTAGGAGGAATCGTTGGTGAGTGGCGGTCTCACCGGCATTGGCACATATGAATTTGTCAGGTTTCCGATGTCATTTTCACCGATACTTGCCGTGTCTCTTCTGTGTCAGGGGGGACGGTTCAGGGTCTCATCTCTGACATCATCGGGAAGAGAGCCCCAGTGCTGGCCGTCAGTCTGCTGTTGGCCATGGGAGCCCTGGTTGGATACAGCCGTGAGTACATACACCTCGCCAAACATCCTGGGAATCTGTGTAGATGCAGATTATAAAGACGGGCACCCTGAAATGACTGTTTTCCCTCACGCCACTGTCCTCATCACGTTAATGCCACTGTCTCTGTCTCTCTGTCCTCCCCCAGGATCACCCAACGACCAGGTAATAAACTCAGCGCTGCTCGCCACCACCGGCTTCTTCATCGGCGGCCCTTCCAACATGATCAGCTCGGCCATTTCTGCCGACCTCGGGAGACAGGAGGCTCTCCGGGGCAGTCAGCAGGCTCTGGCCACTGTCACCGGGATAGTAGATGGCACCGGGAGTATAGGGGCTGCTGGAGGACAGGTAAACAAAAATACAGAGGAGTGTTTTTGTGAATTCTCAACTTTTAGACATACCTGGATTCATCTGTGCATTTCTACCGCCATTATCTTCTAGTATATGGTGTCCCTGATTGAGAGCAAGTTGGGCTGGCCGTGTGTGTTCTACTTCTTCATAGTCATGGTAAGATTCCACGCATTGCCAGCACTGAGTAAATTAGCATGTTATGTCACTTGGTGCTTGTTTGAATATTGAATCAACATTATAATTATGAATCATTTATTTTCCTCTGTTTGTATGTTACAGACAGGGGGCAGCATTGTCTTCATCACCCCCTTGATCTTCAGGGAGGTGCGCGCCATGTGGAGAGACAGACAAGCACGCAATCGCCAGCTGTGAAAACCCGAACATCTCCCGGCAGAATTCCTGCTCATGAATGCCTACACAGTAAGGCTGCGCAGGGCTGCTTTTGTGAGATTAGATAGGATTGATCCGGTTTTGGACAATTAGATTAATTAATGAAACTGTCCTGGTGTGAAACGGCCACAGCTTTCACCCCCTTAAACAACCACGTGAGCGAACAAAGAGTCTTTAAGCACACTCTGAAGTCTTACCCTCTCACTAAAAGCCTAAAATGTAAATGTAAAGTGTAAATACAGACTCCCTGCAAGGTTTTTAGAAAGCTCTGAGGTCGAGTTGAAGTGCCTGATTGAAACAAGCAATGAGTCGACTTTGTTTGCTAGGCAGGCTGGTCTGGGAATTCAACCCTCGCAGGGTCCTCACAGAATGTACTATTTATGTATATTTTATGGTTGAAATGGATGTAAATATTTGGCTTTTTACACGCGGATGTAGTGTAGTAGAGTTGAGTACGTTTGGCCTTTTAAAGCAGGAGTTCAACAGTTCTACGCTGTACACGCAGAACATTTTAAGGATCAGGATTGCCTCGATAATGTGAGAAATATTTGTAATATATAATTCTGTCGTCCACTTTTATATGAATGTATGATATTTTTTATTGTTTTTGGTTGAAATGATGATTGCACTCTTAGTAAGTCTGAAATGAGTCAATAGAAGAAACAGATTTGTGACAACCACTGCTTTTGAGGGGTTTAGGTGTGAGCTGGGTCCGAGCCTTCATCCTAAAAGAACCTGGAACATTAAAGGTGCAATGAGTAAATCGATTCAAGGTGAGAGAGCACTAACTGTTGCCATCAGGCAGGTTATAAAACACATTTTAGTGAGGGAATTGGTGATCGGCCAAAAATACTGTTAAACCGGTTAAACAGAAGTGTCATCGACCGCGACTTTGGCATGAAGGAACACAGGAGCCATTGTTTTTCTCTCCTGCGGTCGTTTATATGGTACTGTAATCAGGGTGACAGAATGTACGATAAGGCCTTTTCTTCTGGAGCAGGGTTCTCTATGTACTGTGCATTTTCATTCACTGACTTGATGTTTACTCGTCATTCCATTTCACTTTACTTTCTCTGGAATGATTCAGATTTGTGTCTTGTGCCACAGAAAATCATTGCGCTCTCACAAAAACACAGAAAACCTGCCAATCATCTTCCTCCAGCTTTTGTTTTATTGTACAGCATGCATGACAAATTTGTAGCAGGAATTATACATTTGTTAATTTTTTTTAAAGGTGCCTCATAGAATGTAATTCATTGTCTTCACATTTGTGTATTTACTTAGATAAAGGCTAACTAAGGGACTCAAGCTGTAATGTATAGTATATAAATGAATCAACATGTCGAGCTTTTATCATTTGGAAGGGCTGTTAGTAGCTTATCTTTGTCATTGATATGAGACGGGTCTCTATGCTAAACTGCAGCTGAAAGTGTGAGTTGTACCTCAGCTGTCTAGATTGTGTATTGAAATAATGTGCAATGTGTAACGCCATCTGTGGTATCAGTTTTAGTATTTTGTATTTATGAAGTCAACTTTTAACTAATGTAAATCAAATTCTTGTTTTAAATAAATGCTAAATCACATTTACCATCTTGTAAAGCATCCACATATGAAATTGCATTTAGCAACAATAAACATCATTATCGCCAAATACAATGACATTGAACTTTGTGACGTGCAATGTTACTTGAAACCCACCAGGTGGTGCTCATAATGCAGAAAGCACAGGCACAGTGAAAAACAACAGAGATATTATGTGGTTTATGTCAATATCATTTATTAACCCTTTTTTTTATTTTCAGCACACTATATGACAACAACAATTAACAATATAAAAGCCAACAGTGCACCAACAAACCAGCAATGGAATCTCTTACATTTTCTATACAAATATTTCTATCAAAAGTTTATGATTCTGTTCCCATTACACTTCTTAAATGCTGCAAGGATACATAAACCAGTATTAAATTACCGTAAAATTATTACAAATGTATACGAAGATTATCATACATTCATGCATATACAACGTAAAGAACACTACACTTTGATAGCTGCGACAGGTGAATTAGGAAAGTAAAGTTTGCTTGGGCACAGTGACACATATTGCCAGTTTGCTTTGGAACTAACGGATCGTACTTGGCTTTTTAAATTTAAATTTTATTTTACCAGCAGGGACTCGAGGAAGACTACGAGTCTCTGAAACTTAACTCTAAATGACAAGAAATTCTTAAATCTGCATCTCAGTTTGTGGGTTTTTTCTCTATGAATACCATAAAAAAATAACTCTCTTGTCAACAATGTTTTAAGTAGTGCAAAGATATAGTTTCAGAAATAATACAATTAGTAAGTTATAGCGAAACAAAAAAGAAGGGAATTTGTAATTACATCCCTACAAACAAATACAGATACAAACACAAAATAAGTTAATATAGACTTTGCACATTTTGTCTTAAACACGCTGAGAGTATAGGTGCACACAGAGGCCGTCGCACACGTACAGACACAAATAAGCTGGGGGAAAAACGGAAAATCAAGTGTAGCCTTAAAGAACCATGAAAAAAAAACCAACAACAGCGTGGTGTTAACATGATTATGAAGAAATGCTTTCAGGCTCATTTGTTTTCGCAGAGACTGAGGCGGTTGGTTCATGAAAGAGAGATCGAGAGACTTTTCAGAGGTAGATTTTAAAAAGGAGGGGAGTCTAGATTAGAGGCCACTTGTCTTGGACGTCGCTTGTGGGACGTCCTCTGTTAAGACTGTTGTTCGCATTCCCCTTCCTTCACTCCGTTCCCCGGCTTGGCAAGGGGGTCTATTTCTGGGAAAGCTGTCGCGGCAAAGTGTGGCGGCAAGAGACAACAAAAGCGCTCTTGACTCCCCCGGAGGGACCGGCGTTTCCTGACACACTGACTCCTTTACCTGATGTGAAACTCTACACTGCACACTGAACCGCGACAGCTCTTTACCACCACAGAATAATTAAGTCTCCTCTTGCTCAAGTCTCTCTGTCTCTCGATCTTGCCTGATTTTTATGTTCTTGCTCAATCTTTTTCTTAATCATTTTATGAGGTAGTATGAGTGGATTTATCCAGATTATGGCTTCTTATTCAAACACAACAGGTAGGAGAGAAAAGTAGAAACGTCCTATTTAACACCGGAACTGTCAATTGAGCAGTTATGGGTCACTTAAAACTATAGAAGAGTCGTTCCAATTGGGGTTTTAGTCATTTTAGTGAGTTCAACTTTAACATTTGGGTGGGTTTGAGACCTTGCATAGCCCATAACTGACCTCTCAAGCAGTAAACAGCGAGTGACTTGTCTGAAAACGTGTTTCTGATCAAATAGCACTGGAATTCTTCTTTGGTTCAACTGCCTCAGCTGCCACAAAAGATCATTTATAACTTTGTGAATACCTCAAAATAAACACCAGCCAACACTCTCGCACACAAGCACTCACACTGCGACTACATACGTATGCATATATACAATGCACAGAGATAGAAATGTTACACAGCTCGAATCTTCATATAAAATTATTTTTAAGTGGAACCGCTTTGGGTTCGTCTGAGCTGTGGCACAGTGATAAAATATTAACGCTACATTCCCTTCATACACTAAAAGAGGCGTATTTAAAACACAGAACTTTGACGCCACATAAAAGACAAAAAAGTGGGAAAATGCTACATTGTTAAAAGCATCATGCTGACAAAAACTTTAAACTATATAAGGTACGTTCTGGTCTGTTGGCCAAAAAAAACCTATACAGATTTTGCAACCCCATTATGCAAATAACACAAAGACAAAAGAGAATTAAGCTTGGACGAGATGCAAATTTTGCAATCTGTAATTTGTCTTGCTACATTGTGATTGTAAGGAGTACGTACAACTAATAGTTTAGATTTTCAAAGAAAGTGGCAACGGTGGAGTGCATATGAGCCATAATGACTTATAGTCGAAAGCATAATTTTGGGGGCAATGGCACAGGTTTCATACACCTCATCTTACCTCGTTTTACACGTTCCAAATCTATTTTTATAATTTTATTTTGATGATCTAGCATCATAAACAATAAATAAGTTACCTAAAGTCACATATGAAACATATTATTACTCAGATTTTAAGTCACTATTGTACAGGCACAGCCACATTACCTCATGTTGAACCTCCACCGTTGACCTTTAACCTGGGGATAATCGCAGTCGCGCTGCCAATTTTGACCCTGGGTGACGCTTTGACCCCTGGCTTGATTCGTACGGGTGAAAAGCTTTGGGAGCCCTGGGGTGAGACGAAAGGCTTTACGTGGTGAGAGGCCAGGAATAGCAACTCATCTAATCAAAACCTCTCACGGGTTTGGCGACAGGGAGAAAAAAGGTCGAGGACTGAGGTCGGGACCCACACAAATACTGACGGAGGCCCGTCTAGAACAAAATTAAACTCTTAGAACTAGAGCCTATTTCCTGTTATTTCCTGAAAGAGTGCATTCAAAATCATTTCACAGTATAGTCAAAAGCTGAGAAAACAGTATAAGCTCAGAAAACAGTATATAAAATATGTAGAACTATACACGAAAAACCGTTTCTAAAGTATTGATCAACTGGGTAAATGATAGCTTCCTTGTGCTGAAAATAAAAGGTATGTGGTGTAAGGAGTTTTAAAGCCCACGTTGTGTGAGCTTCTCGACAGTCAGTTTGAAATTGCTACATATATACATTTGATATGAGACATATCTACATGAGGTGATGTGAAGAAGAATATCGACCACTAAGTGATCCTCCACTGGGTATGTATGGCGGTGCCTCTCTACTGCCGAGAAGATTCTTTGTAATGCAGAAGCCTCCTCTTCTTCACCTTGAAGAAATCTAAGTTGGACGAGGATAAGAGATTGTCAGAATAACTGCAAACACTCACGGGATCATATACATCAAACACATTCTCACTGTCTGATGAATCAGTTTGGCGTCTGACTGACCTGTGATGGAAGACTGTTTGCGTTTGCCTGGGTGTTGGAGCCTGTAGCTCCCCCTTGTGGTCACCTCAAAGTACTCATCCCCAGACATAGAAGGGCTGCTGGGCGCTGGAGAGCCCTCACCCGATGAAGACGATGACCGCCTGGGGACCTTCACAACTCTGGGTTGTGCCGCTCGTCTCACCATGCAGCTGCGGTAGAACGCGGGCACATCCTGACACCTGAGCTCTTCCCACACTATGGTGGAGCCCTGCGCCGGTCTGTCACTCTGGAAGTCGAAGTTCCAGCGCTTGTTGGCCACCTCCACACTCATGCTGAGAAGCCGCTGGAAGTCCTGCTGCAGCTGTTGGTGGTCTACGGGCCCAAACAGGTTCCTGCGCACTGGCCCCACCCTCAGATTCAGGGCCTCAATGCCCCCGAGGTGGGAGAGGTCTGAGTTTGATGCTGCAGCTGGCACTGCCGTTGATGTTGATGGAGGAGCCATCGCCATGTCCCTGTGGGAAAACAATAGAAAAAGTGAGACAAGGGCCACAGGTTGAGTGTTGGTTCTGTTAGGCCTGCAGAGTTTCAACAAGGTGTGATCTGGGTTTTACTGGCGTAGATTACACGCAGACATAAAAGCTATTAAGTGTTACAAACCTCCCCACACACGCAGACACACACACACACCAGTATTTGCCCTGTTGGGCACCTTTTGCGTTTTATGTGATCAAATACACATGTGCCCTAACCCACTGAGTAATTGCTTCAGCTACAGGCACCTGAATGGACACCAAATAAATCACCAACATCATTCACTGCCCTGCCATGACAAAATGAACCTGATTCTCCACCTGTTCTGCTGCCGAGCTGTCAAAGGTCAACAGTAAAGGTCGAGCTTATGAAATCTACTCACGAGGAGCGTTTTTCACCTGGCTGGGAAAACTCTAATCCCCGCTGTGCTCTGCCACGTTCAATTAGAGGAACGCTGTTGAATTCTAGGAATGATGCCTAAACTGTTCATTTCAGTTAGAATTAACCATGCGTAGCTTCAACATGCTTTTTCTTTTAATTCCCCAGCATAATCAAATCACAACTTATCGAATCTTTAAACAAAAGTTGGATAATATTTAACCTGTTGTTGGCCAATAAGTAGATTCCTTGCCTTCCTCTAGATTTTATTCCCTCATGTTTTTCCTGCTGGAACAGCATTTTGCCCTGCAGACTAACAGCTCATTGCTCTCTTTATCTGTCTGTGCGCAGGCAGTGAAAGAAGGTGTGGACCTGTGAACTCCTGATATCAGTTGCGTGGGATGTACAGTTGCTACTGCAAGCAGGAGACACCTCAATAGGCTATATTTTTTGATGTGATAAGATGTTAAATATAGGATATATCACGTGGGGTTTTAGTTGTGACACCATTTAGCTAAAATCATACCTTTTACTGGTCTTACAGGCGGTTTGTACAAGCAAATAGTGCAATTTTCTGTGCAACAACAACTGTTCTTGCTGGATGAAATAAACAACAAATACCTTTATATCCATGCAATTAATGCTTTTATTTTCTCAAAGACCACATCACCAATCCCTACTTGAAATTAAAATTATATTTAAAAAATTGTCTTATTGTCAACATTGAAGTCAAAAGTGTGACTGTGTCATTATCTATCAGTATTGCTAGTACTATCTTGTTATTTAAATTAGTTATCTTAAACATATGCAGTTCCTGGCTCTGTCACAGTAACACACTGTCCTCTGCCTACACATTGCAGGTTAAAATATCAACAGAATAACTGAATACTAGAGCTGCAAATACGGAATATTATAATAAATTTACTTTAGTTCGACTAAACGTAGTAATTGTGTCAGTTTGGAACCTTTCTATGATTAATGCTCAATAACCACCTTCCAAAAAAAGCTACCATTGTAATTAAATGGCAACATTACATTCTTGACCATATTTGGAGACACTCACGATGTTGATTATTCCATTTAATGTAAAAGATTCAGTCATGGGGAGACTCAGATCTCAGCAAAAGCCAACACACACACACAGTCCAAGATCAGCCTGAAGACAGAAACAAGCTGCCTGGAAAACACTTCAGTGAGGGCTGCGTGCAGAGCTGCGTTAATTGCGCAATTGTTTGACATGACTGAATATAAAACGCACTTTCACCCTTCGTGTTTGTGATGTCTGCGAACCGTTAACTACTACAGATTATCTCTGTACACTTACTGTAAAAAGTTAATTTTCTCTCGCAAGCACACATCTACTTGCTGGCAATATAGATTTAACCAACGCAACTTCAATTCCCACGTCTAAATTACCCTGGATAAACATCAGTATAGTTATTTGGGTCAATAAAATCTGCGTCATAGTTGTTCCCCCATCGACAGGGCCGAGCCTCTCCGAGTGAAAGTTGTTTGCGTCGAAAATGAAGTGGGCGCGGTATGCAGATCAGGTTTCCACAGTGATCAGTGTCCCCATTTCCAGAAAAACACCAAGACGACCCCCAAACTCTCCTAAAAATCACTCAAATTGACGAAAAATCACAAATTCTAAACTGAATGGACACAATTCAACGTACAGTGTTGGGTGAAATAGTCATTAGATGAGCGTAATGACCCAAATTCAGTCCGGTTTGGAGCAAAAGCTTCTGACGCAGTTAGATTTAATGCGCAGGATGTGGGTTAATGAGATGCGACACACATACAGCGCACATCTCCTAGCAAAGCACCAAAGCACGCTGATTATACACACAATCAGACACACACAACTCGTTTAAGCTTTGCACGCGACAGCAAAATATCACACACTTGCACTTGAAACACTTGCAAAGTTTGCAATAGGCGATAAACGAATGTCAAGACGAAGAGCTCTGCACCTTCTCGAAGTGCACCCGCTTTACGTGCAGCCAAACTAAACGCATTAAAAACCACCCAAACAAACGATATATGGAGAGAATATTCAAAAGAAGCTACGATAAAAAGAAAACAAATTATTTTGTTCCTCTTACCATCAGCTTCGGTGAATCAAAAGTTATCTAAAGTTTTTCAGGCTCAAGCGTTTCCAGCAAAATGCGACGCAAGCGATCCCCGGGAATGAAAATGTCCCTGACAGTCCCGTAGAGATAAACAGTCTCACGTTGAACAGTTTGAGTAGACACTGCCCACGGGAGGGTTTTTTCTGTCTCGATCCCTTATCAGTGACTTGTTTGTTATGGACTCAGAAGACAGGGGGGACGTCCTACTACATTCAGTCACGTGGTTTCCATCAAAATAGTCACAAAGTAGGTAAACAATATTGTCCCAATTTCGTGTGTGACAATTGAACGCATCACAACTTTCAGTCACTTCGTCGGAGCTAAAAGTTCATAAGCAAGCATCCAAAATGAATAACAGAAAAATAAACTAATATCATAAATAATAAATGCAATGTATTTTCTAAAGGTGTTAATGGTGAAATGATAATAATAATTAATGGTTTTCTTACCTTTTATAATGAAAAACACGCCGACAATTCCCCGAACTCCTAACTTGTTGCTGCTGCTGCCTTCACTTGCGCTCTTGTGCTTGGCTTCTCCCTCTGAGCGAGCAGAAGTAGGTCAAGTATCTTGGCAATGGCGGCCATTTCCACCTCTCTCTCAAAATGTGACACACATTCTCGTGTTGCGCTTGCATCACGTTTTGCTCTGGCACCGCGCCCATTTCTACAAGTCACGTTGAGCTGCAACGTGAGCGGGACACCTCTTCAACCCCACTTTAACTCCTTCTTCCCTTCTTCTGCCGCAGATTTACTACAGCAATGTCTGTGTGATCGAGCTTTGAAGTGGGAAAAGGCACTAATTACTCCCAAGACCAAGAGTATTTAGAAATAAACAATGTTATTTTTGGAGGAGCTATTTCTCCACAACTGGCAACAAAATACATTTATGACCTATTTTACTCTATATTACTACTTACTACTATTGGCCTCTGAAATGTGCATTTGTGCTCAAATCAAAATTTTAAAAAAAAAATAATACAAACTTTGACATAAAAGCATTAATAAATTAGATCTAATTGTTGGCTGATGTAATTAAAATCCAGTCAAGCAATATGTGAGAGATAGAAGGATTTGATTGTTTTGGTTAGTGATGGGGCAAACGTTTGGTTTACATTTGGATCACAGATATACAGAACAGTGTAATTCTGACAGATCAGATTATGAAAACTAAAACATTGGAACACATTTAATGATTTACCAACCACCTGAAACTATTGATCTGCTTGTGCTTTACCTCCACATTTGGACAATTTGGAATCAAAATTCCATTGAGTACTAATTTATTGAATCTCTAATACTTTAAATGTCTCACTATCATTTATTGCGTGAATACTTTTTTTCTTTCACTCTGTGACTTTTGCAACATCTTTCTTTGCTTTTTCTGAATGACTGCTATGTGGGCTCTGATAATTACATCACCTTGCTTCACATTTCTGTAAATACCCTATTACGACACGCCGTAGGTCCTCTTCTTCAATTGCCATCGTGAAATCCTTTCTCCTCTATTGTTACAGCAAGTCTATGTTACATCTTATTCTAGCGGCCTTATTGTGCCATATTTTTTTCAGTGACATAATGTAGGAGTCATCTGAGAGGCCTGCAAGCTGGCTGACACCCCTGAGTCAGAAAGGTTATTCCAGGTTTAACAGGTTTACTATTTATACACACTAATCAGTGCCTGGACTGTTTCATACACACAATGCTTTCTCTGCCCAAATACTGCATATGGAGGCCACATTTCTGCAGCAGCCTACAAGATGCACTGGTTGTCAAAGCAGGTAGCAACAGTCACGGGACAGCCATTGTGTGTTTGTGCTTTGTGAGACAGTCACTACCTACGAGTAATTATGTCACCACTGTGGAATGCATCAAGGTTTGAAATAGCTATTTTCACTTCGGGGGCTTTTTAGCGCAAGTTCAAGGCAGTTCTGCACAAGGAAAACAATTTCCCCAGATGCTCTCACACGTCTACTTATTCTTATTATACTAGATCAAAGCGCCATTCGGGTGCTTTCCTCTGTAACCTCGTAAGGGCCCAAAGGGAACTACCGCCTGACAAAGGTTAAGGGAAGCTCATCATTTCTGTCGTGGAGCGTCTTCTTGCCGACAGTGACAGTCGTTGGAGGCAATCGTAGGAATGGTGTTCATTGCAACTCCACACAAACAAACGACAAACAGACACATGCTCTCCAAGTTTTCTTGCCGACCCTCCCATAACATCATCCCCCTGATATTTCATTCCCTTCACCCCAGCCGTACCCATTACCCCTAACCCCAGCCTCCCCCGACCCTCCTTCCCCCCCCCCACCCCCAGCCCCCCCTGACCCTCCTCCCTCCCCCCTGCCCGTCCTGCCCGTCCAGCCCCACCCCTTAAAAGCACTCTTTGGGTGTTTCTACCTTTTCTTATCAATCCTCCCGTAACATCCTCCCCCTAATATTTCACCCCCTTCACCCCAGTTCTACCCATCACCCCTAACACCAGCCTCATGTTGTACATGAAGTAGCATTAACATTACGTAATTGTTATAAGACTTTTGTGGAGATTCATTCACT
>OMOW01112156.1:0-11909 GCA_900312555.1 Lamprogrammus exutus
CGCCGTGCCGCCCCCCTCGCCCCCCGCCCCCCACTCCCCCCCCCCACCCCCCCCAAGTTGCCCCGAGCGCCCCGTGCCCCCCCCCCCCCCCAGAGAGCGTTCCGCCAGGATCTGCTCCAGCCTTGACCGTGCTGTCTGTGGCGTCTGAATCTGCACCAAAACCTCTCTCGTTAAAATCCTTTTGTACATTTGTGGCTGGCAAAGTCTTCTTCTGTTTGAACAGCCTCGATGGCAGCTACGCGACCATTAAAGCTGTGACACCAAACAGGATTTGTAATCATTCTCGCTTTAGGTCAGACGCTTCATGATTTTATTCTTTAACTGTTGACATCAGACCAGACAAGAACAGACTGTGTCCAATTTAGTCTGGCGTTGTAACAGAATGTATATATAAAATGGAAATATAATGTACATAACTGGCATAACAGTCATAAAGTGCATGTGCTCCTTCGCTCAGCATCTTCCTCTTATTGCAACGTCTCTCTAATGTACAGAAAAAAAACACGAGGTAATTACATAAGCAGAAAAAAATCATTAGAAAATGTTCTTGTCTTTTGTTAACAGACAAGCAAATTGCAATTGTAAAAACAAGCAATTGTCCATCTTTTAGCAGCAGAGACTGATGTTCTGCTGAAGTTCAATAGCACACAATGATCATTCAATCAGAATTAATGGAAAATTCTTGAGTGATTTATGTTATATTCCTTAGCGCAGCGTCCTCTGGCACCTTGCTGGTTTCTTGATCCTTTTCAGAAGATTTGAGCTGCAATAACATCGTCCAAGGTCAGATTAAATTCTCTATGCACCTACTTATTCTTTTACTTTTTTTGGCCTTTCATTGCTGCCGATGACACACAAATCTATCAAAATGTGAAACCTTGGGATACAAGAAACCACCACACTTGTGAAGACTAAAGACTGCCCCCTCAACAAGCCATAATAATCCTGACGACGCAAACTGTAAACCAGCAAAAACTTCTTTATATTCTGGTCTAAATCAACCAGTAACGCTTTGTGCAGTCTTTTAGTCAAGTAAGAAATATATTTTTGTTTTCATGTTCTGGCTTTGAGAATGTTACTTGTGATTTTATTTCATCTTGTGTTGCAACTGCATTCCTGTCTGAAGATAAAGCCCATCAAGTGCTTTCTACTCTGCAGCTATTTTAGAGTAGAGCTGCTGATCTTTTTAATTGAAGAAAGGTCATGGGAAATCTGTGAGCTTATAGTTTAGATTGAGAAATTAAAGGACCAGTTCGCCCATTTCACAAACAAGCACATTTTCACTCTTACCCCGAGTTGTATTCAGACATGAAGAAACTGAGACCGACTTTTGATAACACGAGAATACAACGGAATATTGTTTGTCTGTGGTGCTCAAATAACTGAAAATAACATTAGACATCAGCATCAGCATGTCTTTCCGAAAACAATGTCCAGGTTACTCATCATTTACAGAACTCGCTGTGAATTGATTATATTGGGCGTATTTCATAGGCAGCAAATACTCTCTATTAAAAGCTCTCAAACTCATTGGTAGATATCTCAAAATCTGGTCAAATAAAACTGAGTGCAGTGGTAGAAAGTGAATGTCTTTTCTCAAATGGATTTCAGGATTTTACTGATTACATTTAGGCTCTAATAGCCTGGGCTCAGAGTATATTACAGCACTTTTAGCTGCGTATCCTGGAAGTGTAGCCTGTAGATCTACAGATAAAACTATTTTCTCTTCTTTTACAAAATCGAATTTAAAGAAAGAGAGGACATTTGCAATCAACACTGCTCAAACGTTGGAATAGCCTTTCCCGAAGAAATACTGAAAGTAAATCACATTCTCATAAGATGGAGATTAAAAAAAACTTATTTAAATAGATTTTCAGCCATTATGTGGTATCGGTGCTGTGGGAGACCAGGAAGGATTCAGAATTAAACGAAAGAATTTAATTAACAGATTTTCAGGTATTAGATTCTAAAGCCTCCTTTCACCTTTGTATTGCCTACATACAGTATTTATTAGTATTATTATTTGTAATAATTGTGGTCATCAGTGTTATTTTAAGTATTATCAATTCCAGTCCCCCACATACTGCACCTGAATAAGCTTATTCAATATGAGGAGAAAACCAGTAGGAAACATGGGAGGAGGGAGTATTTGTTTACCACTGCTAATAAGCAAATATAGATATAATTCATAGAAATATAATTAAAGTTGACCGTGTTATATTTGACAGAGGGCCTTGAACTGAATGGATGCTGAGCTGAATAATGTAATGACTGTAAATCAGCTTCGTAGGGGATTTGAAACTCTATCACCGCTGTTTAAAGCAAACACATTAAGCTGCTGTGCATGGGTTTTGACGAGTTTGTGACTTCAGAAAATCTAATTACAACACAAACTTACATTACGTTACACTATTTTGCAGCAGAGACATACAACCAGGTGAGGTGCGCTCAATTGTGATTTGCGAAGCTTAAACATAAAACACCAAAACACGACCCCACAATGTCCTCAAGAGCAAACTCACCTTGTTTTTCCTGCGACACAGCTCACCAATTACACACACTGTGAGCACATCTCGTCTAAATCATTGGTTACTCAAACACGGTAATTGTTCTCCCAGGAAGTGAAAGAAAAAGGGTAACGCGTGGCTCGATAGTGCTTCCTCTCTAATGTGCTCCGCATCACCGATTATCCCCCATGATGAGACTGTTACTCTTCTCCTCTGGCAAAATTGATGGAAAACAAATTGACTGCATGAACTAAACCCCAAGCAACCAGTAAAACCAGTGGACTAACACTACAAAAACATTGTAGCTAATTTCTGAAGAGCAACACTTTCCTGTTCCTGTTTTGTTTTTTTTAGCTTGAAGCCTTAAAAGTCTACAGGATGGTAATGCACTTCTCTACTTCGATCTATATTCAAGAGTTCCGCGAGGTCTAAAGGTTGTGTGAGGTGCTTCACTCAGCATGTTGTTTTTGGAGTGTTGGAGAGCGTCCGAAAGCCCTTGAGGTTCTTGTTCAGAGCTTCTTGTGAACTTCTGAAACTGCCGATAAAAGCCTCGCATTTTCTGCATCGGTTGGTCATGGGTGTCAGTTTCAAGTACTTCCTTTCTTCACACGCGGAGATCTTTTAACTCTAGCCGGTTTGCATATTTATATAATAGAGTCACTCACACACAACCTGGGATATAAGAAAACCATTGCTTAGGCTATTGCTGTGAAATAGCTGCAGGAAGAGTTGAGATGTGTTGCTTTGGTTCACTCTTTGGTTGTTAAAAGCTGTTTAAAATCATTTTTTGTGGGACGAGCAGTTTGAAATCCTATGAGATTTAATACATTTAGGGGCTGAAATACAAAGCTCTAACCAAAGGTGTTGTAATATGTTTGATCTCCTTGAAACTGGACACGTCTGCTAAAGATGCTGGAGGGAAACCTACTCACTTTCATAGAACTCCTATTTTTTTGGGGTTGTCCAAAAAATCCAACAGAACAGTCATGACACCTCCACCCGAGGCCAAAACGGGTAGAAGCTAAGACCTCAGTACTTCAAAAGACACAAGATGATGAAAGAAGTTGCCAGTGAACGCATCCTTGAACATTGCGCAGGATACTCTGAAAACCTGTTTCTGTCTTTACCGCTCAGGGAGACGGTGCAGTACGTTCACAAATTACCTGCCACAGAGGCGGTCAGTGGAAGTTGGTGTGAGGAGTTGGCAGTGGCTACAGCGCACTGAGCAATAAAATGAAGGCAGAGAAAGAGAAAACGCATTTGTTCTCTCAATCAAAGTAGGAATTTTATTTGACAGATGCAGAGTTTAGACGTATTTGCTCCAACAGCAGAGAAAGTAGCGGATGAACCAAAACAAAATCGAGCTCCGTCTCTTGACCGCTCACCAACCATGTGTGACACCGTGTGATCTTTGGACCAATTAGGGCCCGAGACCCTGCACCAAGAACACAGAGAGAACCAGAGTCGCCCTGTCTTTAGCTTTGTGCAAAGTATACTGGCTCCATCAGAGGTGCAAGTCAGGGGGGTGGGTGGGTGCGTGCTGAAGTAGTGTCAACGCGGCACGGTTGGTCAATAGCGAGTAGGAAACGCTAATGTGTGTGCAGACACTGCCCTGATGGGACACACCTTTGCTCAGCTCCCGACTTCATTTCATCTTAATTATTTATCAAAGTTTGTTCAGAAGCGCAGCATAAATCCCGATAATTATCTGGCCCATTGGGAGATAATCTACCTTTGTATTAACAGTGCAACAAACCACACCAAATACTCTCAGAGCGGCAAACAGAGAGACAAAAAGGTAAGAGCGCTCAGCTAGAACCGCTTCAACAATGCCAAAGCTGGTGGAGAGCGCAGGAAAGTAAACAACCTTTCAAGCTTTCAAGAAACATCATTCTGGGAAATCACTTCCTCTATGAAGGACAACACTAAGCCTGTAAAGTGCAACGACGATGTTGGGCCACGTTTGGCTTCTATATAACATCTGGCCTCTGCGTGTGCCAGATTTTCTGCTCTGGTGTCCATTTTATGTTCTTAAACGCGGGATGCAGCCTCCAACTGTCACCTTTGCCAGATCATCCCTGATAATAGCATGAACCCTCTCCTGGGAAATTCCTCCTGTATTGCTTACACGTCTCTCAGTTGATTGGCGGTCAGACATCACCGTGTCATGGATTTTACAGTCCCATCTCTCTCCGTGATGGACAGCTTCGCCCCTCTCCCACATTTGTGAGAAATGATTGACTTGAGTGGCAATTTTGTTGGATGACGCACGGTGCAGACTAACTCATTTGAAACACACAGGTTGGCCGAGGGTGTTACAAAAAGCTTACACGTTCTGATGATGTCAAGCGAGGCACATTCATTGTGTCCTTACATTCACTGTTGATGGGATTTGCACAATGAACCATCGCAGAGTCACACAAAGCCCTGAATGAGCTTCAACCAGATGACTCGCCAAGGATAAAACACTTGAATAAAAAATAGAAAAAATAAATCCAAGAAACAGAAGTTATATTTTCTCAGAGGATAATATGCATTAGTTAGAGAAGTATGCATGCTTTCCTTGACCTTCGGACATGTGGACAAGCTTTGAGTTTTTGTTTCTCTTTGGCCTTCCCAATTTCAGACTATAAATGTCTGAATTTGAATATTACTTGTTACACTGACCTCTGGCTAGAATCCAGATTCACGGGAGATAAAGCTTAAAGGCATCGTAAAAAGATATTCATATTATATATTTAATGGCAATTAATACACACACCGCTGTACATGTTAAGTAGTTAATTAGGGTACTTTCCTAGTCGGTCTGAGGGATATTGTCTGCTCAGCGTGATTTGACTTTAGAGGGTTTGTTTCAGATGAAGACTGCGAGGGAGTGAAATCCTCTGCGGCCGCCTGCCATTCTCTCCCATATGCCACAGTTTCATAACGATGTCATGCATCAGTGAGTTGCTCATTCTATTGTAAAGAGATGGCGTGTTCCAAGCAATTTATTAGCCTTCATTTTACTGAGCAAATGAGTACAAACAAGCTCCCTCATACCTCAGTCATTATATCACAGTCAAGGTCTTGACTCTGAATTTTTTGTGATGCGCAGGCACGTCACTCGAAAACTCTTTGTGAGATTTGTGGTATGAAGATCACAATGTGTGAATTTAGTCAGCAACAGCTAAAATAAAACATTTATTAGTATAAACTAGGGTTGTCTCGTTTTTAACAAACTGATACTTATAAATACTTGTACTTGTCATACCCAAACACATGGTATTTAACATATCTGGTAGTTCAGTAATTACAGTTTAGATTTACAAAAGTATAATGATGATTAAGATTATTTTAAAAAAAATGCTGCTTAACAGTGAATTCCAATAATTACTTTCCATGCGTCTGTCGCTGTGTGAGCACTCTATTAACCTCAAAGCACCTTTGACCTTCTAAAAAGGGTCAACCGATAAATCAAATAGGGTATTTAGGATGAAGCAGTCATAGTGTGGAAAGCCTTCTTATGGTTAGTGAAGACATGTCAGTCTGAGGGACATGATATTTAGATTAATGTACCTCTCTGCTGTGAAAATGTGTGCTCTTAAGTCATAGATAAATACAGATGGTGTCAGCCCTCTATATGCCCAGTAGTGCTCCCTGTAACCTATAGATTAACTTGATCTCCAAAATCAGTTGAGTTCCTCTTTAAATCAGACAAAGAGTCTGATTGTTGTCAGAAGTAATAATGTCATATGAATCATTCAAATGAGATTTCAGGGTGAGCAAAGAAATTAATTATGATAACATTTTGTCCAGAGAATGAGATGGGTTTCTTTAAAAACGGGGGAAATTAGACTGTTCATGAAGTCAGGGTGTATATAGAAAATTCTTGTTAATTCAAAATGGGAGCAGAGCACTCTCCCTGAAGCGTGGTCTAACAGAGGGTTTTGAATGTTTGGAATGTGCGGCATCTCGCCAAATGGTTTCATAGCCACTCACTTGGCCATGCATGCGGCTGCCAGTGGACCTCTCCACAGGGCAAATAACTTCAGACTCCAATTCAGCGCTGCCTTTCAATTTGCATCTTATTTATTTGCCCAGTCACGTGACTGACACGTTCTCAGCTCTGCTACATGTTTGGTCGGATCTTCCAATGGTTCATGTGATCCAACACCAAAAACCCCTATGATCATTTTTTGGTTCTGGCTTATTACTTTGTTTGTTTACTTTTAATGGGGCTCATGATTTAGTTTCCACATCATTGAATGAATCATTCCAAAATGATTGTTCCAAAAATGAAATATTTATATCATCCAAACTCGGAATAATGGATGGTATGAAAATAAAACTAATTAAAATCCAAACAAAGAAATCCAAAGCGTGACACTTTTCAGTGGGTAACGTTCCTGGGTGACATTCTTATAGACTTTATATTGTGCTCTCTATTTAGCAAACATATCAAAAGAGGATTTAGTTCCATTTCGATGAATTACATTTATTTTGTTAACACATGTTTAGAGGAAAATGGCAACTCATCTTCCTCCTGAACAGCAGGGCGTGGACAGCCTCTTCTATAATCCCTGCCAGCCTGTCCCATAATGCAAAGTATGGCAATTATTTCCAGCAATTTCTGGCAGAGTGGATGGAGATTATTGCACAATTCATACTGTAAAAATGTTAGTTCAAATGAATGCTGAAGTCAATACTGTGTTGCATTCAGGGGGTATTAATCCCCTAAATAACATATATTCATACTTAACCTTTTTAAGATGACCAGTGACTAGTAAACTGGATTGTCCAGCAATTTGCAGCACATAGAGAGAATGAAAGTTGTCATTTTCATTGAAAAAGTAATGACTTAAAATGGACTACCAATGACCTGAGACAGACAGCATAATTTCACACAATTAGCTATTGTGGAGGCAAAGCGGCAGGAGAGGATAGAAACACGACAGCAACTCTGGAATGAGAAAATCGAAAAACTGAAAGAGTGACTGAGGCGGACAATAACAAACCTCGGCCTTGAGCAAAAATTGTCTCAATTGAAGGGAGACTGAAAGTAGAAAAGCAAAGAAGAAAAGATTAGCCACTGTTTTATTGACAGTATTGACTAAAAAATGTGTAATTCCTTTCAGGAGGAGGAAGAGTCTTATGTGGCTTTGTTCGGCGCCGTGTCATTACCCACTGCACCTTACTGGCAAATTATCCAAAATACAATGACGAATGCCTTTATTTAAGAGAGGTGGGTAGGTAGCCCACTCGGTCAAGAGTTGCGGGATGGCTGATTACGCTCACAGAGCTGGAGACGCCAACAAATTAAGGATGTGTCAGAATTATATGATTCATTTATTTTACATTCACTCTGCAGAAATGAAGGTAACAATGCAGTGTGTCAGTCCACAGTAAGCAAGGTCGCAGACTCTCACGGCCATAACGGCAGCAAACACACCCGAGAGTTAAGAGTTTTCCCCAACATCCAAACCGCATGACCAAAGCAAGCTGCCTTAATGAGGATCGCAGGCTTACCCGTGGTTGTTGGATTTTAGCCACGTGTGCGTCACAGCTCCAACTGCAAATGAGGAAATATACATCAACAGAACGTTGACATCGTGCCAGAAAAGGCCACAGTCAGCGCGTGATGTACGAGTTCTATCCCAGGGCAAAATTATGATCCCCTTGGGTGTCATCTGCTGGGTGACTCTTTAAAAAGTTTCTCACTCCTTACAGTGAAAACAAAAGCTTGATTATAGGTAAACACAGCAAGCTGCCAGTTTTGTTATCTCAGTGTGTCTCAGTGACTTATACGAGTCAATACACGGCGTGTTTGCATTATGCAGCACACCCAAGGCAACAAAAGCTGTATTAGAGCTGACGTGGTTCCCTGTGAAGCCCATTATTGGCTAATTCATTGGTTGAGGGATGGCATGATGGGTCGACATCACTGTGTCTTTTATTGTCTTTAAATAAACTCCAACTGTTTTCTTCTTCTTTTTACCATTTTCATGAGATTTTGGGAGACATTTTTTAGATATCTGCCCTAAATTTACTTAAATGATTCTTCACTCAATTTTTTTCTCTGATGGTGCATACGCTGATACAGGTCTGCGTTGATATGTAGATCAAATTAGGACGAGACGAAAAGAATTGAAACGACGTATCAGAGAGAGGGAACGCTTTCTTGTTTGCACTGTTTTGTTGATGCGGTAGAATTGGAGTCAAACAGTTTTAGTGCATATGTGTAACATGCACAGAAATCACAGCGCAAACACCATGTAACTAAACGCAGGTCAACTAGTCCCTCTTTAACACGTTTCTGCATTTTTCACTGCACTCCAATACATCTGTCTGCGTGTTACATTGACACAATAAAAGGCGACTGACCTAAAGCTGTGGTACATTAGGTTTTCAGACTTTGCTTCATGACTGGATAAAAGCTTTCTCGTGTATGATATAGAGACAACAGAAGACTGGCATTCATTATTTACAGTCACCCGCTGAAGGTCTGAGCGTGTGTGAGTGTGCGTGCGTGTGTGTGTGTGTGTGTGTGTGTGCGGCTCAGGCTTCAGTGTTGGCATCGCTACTGCCTGGTTCCACTTCCAATATTTAAGCAGAGAAATCGTATGGGGAGTAATGAATACAAATCAAATATAGAACAAATAAAATCTGCTCACTTGTCATATTTTGGTGTGAAAATGCAAAACATGGAATTTCGACCATAATGAATTCTTTAAAATGAGCTCCCCCCCACACTTGGCAGAGCTTTTCTCTTTCCATTTACTGAATCTCTTGACGAACTGAGTTACTACATTCCACTGGTGCTGAGGGAATAAACCCAAATTTACTCTCTTTTGAATTTACATTATACACTTTTGCATCACTATACTGTACACCTATGCCTAAAAACATGTTACAAAATACAAAAAGTATTGACATCTAAACCCTTTAATTCACTTCAATTGTGAAGTAATTTCCAGCATGGAGCAAAGTTTGTGTGACTGCACCGTCCATCCATTTGCTTGGTTCCTTGGCGCCACCATCAGGCCTAACTTTGGTCACTTTTACGACTATTCTAATCTCCGCCAACGACAAGAAAATGATGGATTGGGGCATTATAAGACTTTGATGGAGGTCTGTGCTCTATTGAGTGATCTGAACATTTGGGAAATTAATAGCACAAGGTTTTAAAGCAGCAGTTTGCAAGATTACAGAGCGGGTAGAATCGCACCCCAGTCCTCCCTCCGCAACTCCTCCCACCCGAGAACAGGAGACACGATGCCCTCTTGTGGTAAATTGTGGTATTTTGGGGGCTCAAAAGTCAGATTCCATCAGTAGGAGGCGCTGCAGAGACGTGCCATTTTTCACAGAGCACTCAATTTATGGATTCCTATCAGGCTGTAATGAGGATTTCAGGGATTTTACACTGCGCTGTCGAGTCCCAATGACAGCTAAAGTAAATTGCTAACAAGTACATTTTGTGAGCCGCTTCCAGGCTGCCACTGCACAGCGGCCCAAGCTATTGCGCTTCCTCCTGGGTCTTTGTATCATGAAATTGCCACTGGTTAAGGTGGAAAAGGGCTCTTAGTTTTCTGGGAAAAAAAACGCTTTAATGAGCTGTTAAATGATGCTTAAAGCAGTTCATTGCTGCTGCTGAGAGTGTGCTTACAGCTTGTGTGTGTGAATATAACCTGTAAGCTTTCTTTAGCTTCAGTAAAGTTGTGTTTTGGGAAAACTAAGAGCTTTCTGTAACTTTAACAGCACTGGTGGGAAGAGGGAGGGTGACAATTTGGGCCAACCACTGAGGAAGCTACCCAATAAAGAAATTAGTTTAACAGAAAATTGGTGCTGCTGTGTTTGGGTCTCGAGAAACGCACATCAGAAAAACAAACATTTGGACACCCTGTGGTGATAAGACGGTAAAAGTTAAATTTCCATATTTGCTCGGATGACTGGATAAATTATACAAGCTTATTCCTACCAAAGGTTAAAGGTTCAATAATTATTCAGTGAGAAATCCGTTGTTGAAGAGGAGACGATTCCAATTCCACTTTGGAGAGGAGCTTTGATGTTTTGGTGTTGTGGTTTTGCAGATTCCCATTTAAAGCGTGAAGACGGAGTGAAGAAAAAGTAACAGAGCAGCAAAGAAATGATGAACGATGGCTAAAGGAAAAAAAAAGCTAAGGTACCGACCCCACAAACTTATCCAGCCCCCCTTTACTAAACTGTTTTACTGCGCGTTTCCATGTCTACTTTATTGGCAGTCAAGCAATTTGAGAGGAGTTTTTGGGCGTGGCATTACAGTGTACGCTATGAGTGTTTTTTTCTTAGCTGTCCCCATGAGTCACCAAACCGAGGGCTTTTTGCTCGTCAGATGCTTTCAAAGTGATGTTTTTATAAACCATGACCCCAAGCCACAGCGCAGTACTATAGGATTCACTTAGGAGCAAATCCATGAGTGTGTGTTGTTGTTTTTTTAAGAGAAATTGTGTTTTTCCATACTTTGCATAATTAAGAGCCAGCCTCCCTTGCTTATAAAGTAACTGCCATGTCTAAATGTTAAAGCCTTCTTGTTTCTATTTTGGGTTTGCCACGCTGTGCAGGATCGGTCCTTATACTGAAGGATCCACAGACCCTTATGGACTTTTTATAGTTTGCTAATTTTGCTGAGGTAGTCATCTGTTTTTGCAGTAACACATTTCTGCAGGGCAGACAGATGGAAAAGCGTGATGGGATCTGCTTTTACATGTAACTTTCAGAAACGTAAAAGTGACCGATTAGTTTAGGTGATCTTCACTGACATATCATGATCTTTGCAGCCTACATAGACCCTGGTCGACCTCACTCGGGCTTCATCATCAAGTGAGGAAGAGGAGTAGAAGCACTTTATAGAGAATCGGATTATTGCCTCATTAGGAGGTCCCGCTGGTTACAGCTGTCGAAGAGGTCACAACTACCAAGTTTTACAGAATGTTAAGTGTGAGGATCACAGTTGTGTTGTTATGCAACAGTCACGGTTCTGCACTGCGTCATTGGAGTCCTTTTTGTCTTACGTACAACTTTAATAAAATTGCATTCATGTAGAATTTTTACAAGATTTAATATATTGTTGTTGTGGTCTGGTTAGTTAATCAGTTCCTGTTCGTTTCAACGACAATCACAAACTGGCAAAAAGTCATAATTAAAGTAGAATAATCAGTCAAACAGGCTCTCACAAAGTTGATTATTGCAGCCAAAATGTAAATTTCCTGAAAGTTATTATTTTGGAAAGTATTCCAAAGATATGTGACGGCTGACACATTTCTGCACACAGCTAAACAAAAAACCACAGTATTTACAGCCGGACATAAATGCACCCAGCGAGCTCCAGATAAGATGCTTTGTTTTGGTGATTAGGGTATGGCTAAAAGTTGGAAATGGTTTGCT
>OMOW01112157.1:0-12094 GCA_900312555.1 Lamprogrammus exutus
CTGAAAGTCATGAAGCTTCCAGTTATTAAAAAAAAAAAAAAAAAAAGATCATCTCAATGTTAACAACCATACTGTGTAAGTATGAGTGAGAACTCGTTTCAATTAAATGTGAGAATATTTCATATCGAAGAGAGGGCAGCATATACCCTTAAACCACAGTGGGGGTGGGAAGTTGGAGCTGTTATTATTACTGTAAAATGAGACCTTGTCCTTGGTTGCCGGTTTCAAAGTGTTATATAATGGTAACCCTTGAGCAATAATGCTGTGATGTGAAGATTCCTCAGTATACACATCTGAACTGTATGTTTTTGTCCTTATTTTTAAGAATTAAAGTTAGACAACCATGTTAGTCTGTGTCCAGTATTTGGTCAGTATTTCTTTTGATATTGAAAACTATTTACTTTCACCTTTTAGACATAGTTTTGTGGTAAGTAGCGATGATAACACTTCAATATTAATTACATTACATCACATAAAACAGCGATAGTGGCCATCATTCTTGCATTTGCATTTCTAAATTAACTTCATCAGGTCTCGACTCGGTTTATCTTTGTCCATGTGTGTCCGCTTGGTTAATTATGAAAATTTCATCGTTATTGCAAGATGGAATTAATGTCATCTAAGTCAGGAGACGCTGATGGCTTTTACTGACACCATCTAAATAGTTGAGCAAATTTTGTTGATGAGTTCATTAACTGTAATCAGCTTCAACTGCCTCTTAACATGTGCATTTAAATGAAACATCAGTGCCGTGCCCTTTAGTGTTGTTTAAATTTTCACACAAACGTACCACCTGATTATCTGGCCTGGTCTGTGATACAGCACCTCATTAGAGTCATTCACAATGTTCTAAACAATTAATGTTGATGCTTGGTGGATGATATGCGCAATATCATTTAGATTTGAATTATTAAACGAACGCTGAACATTATTTGAAATTTCATTGCGGTCTCAGCATCTAAAATAAGGAGGAGAAAAGTTCAAGTTCTAATTTGAAGGCGTCAGTGAACTTCAATCACCACGGAGTTACAGCTCAGCCAAAATAATGAAGTGCACTTATGATACATGTACTTGACTATTTTTATTATGGAGGACAACTAAATTACAGAGGAGAAAGTCACAACAAAAGAACATCCTGTGTGTTTTTCACAGATGGCGACGGCGAGATATTTTTTCCTTAACACCTTGGGAACTGGACTCAAATGGCATCCATTAGTTTCTACTGTGTCGCTGAGTAGTCCCATGGAGAATTCACCCCACACCTAAAACCCTATTGATAGCAGCAGGACACTCAGCGTGCTGTGGAAGAACAGTGCACAAGTGCACGGAGGAAGTACACAATTCTTCAACACATCACATCCCAGGATTTATAAAACACAAACTCGTACTGCTGCAAAGTCTCTTTGCCTGCGGAGAGGATTTTAACATGACATTATATTGCCTGTTTTTGGCCTGCTACTGTATTAGAACCAAAACCAAAGGGCCCAGAAATGCAAAGTACAATATACTGAAGTGAACTTTGAAGAGTTTTAGGGTGAATTTTTAGTTTAAGGTCCAAAAGTACTCAGATGTTAGGATTGTATACAGCACATAACAGAAAACAAAAAGGAATTCAGTAAGTTAAGCTATAAAATTGAAGATGGCATTTTGTTATATTGTAAACCTGTCACAAGTGGAAGCATGTGAGAAGCTGGAAGAAGAAGAAAGGCAGCAATAATAATAATGATTCCTTTGTGTGCAGTGAAATTGCCGCCATTACCACTTGTTCTTCACTGTGCGTATGTAGTGACTGCAAAAACCTCTCTTGCTCTTTTGAAGATCTGTGTTTTAATGTCATGATGACTTCCTCACCCTTGCTGTTGGTGATTTGCACACTGCAGAATGTTCTTCTGTACTTTACCTTCTTTAACATGTTGCTGTGTTTGGTGCTGCAAAGTGTTTGTAACTAGAATCATTTTCCATTAATGTGTATTGGGAGAAGCAAGGGGATCTACTTTTACAGATTTTACAGATCTTCAGATTTGTATAATTGATTTATCAACTTAAACATTTCCCCTCCCAATCAGTTTGGAAATACTTTAATTCTAAAATCTGTGTGTTTAGAGCCCCATTTTCACCTTCTAATAAAACACCTGAAACATTGCCACACAAACAAGTTAACAGCCATTAAAAAAACGGATGCAGCTGATCCATGGAGCAAAGAGGAAACCCAGGCTTTAATCGTCTATATGGTCAAATGGGATATCAAAATAAATCTAATGTTAAATTCTGTGCAACTAATTTCAGTTCACTTTTCATTCATGTTGTCATTCAGTTTTTGGTTGTGTGAGTATTTGAGGTTAGAAATTTCAACATCAGCTCGACTTTCCTGGAATGCAGGCTCAAATATCCAGAGGCCTGTTTTGCTCAGCTTGTTTCAGCAACTTTCATTTAGAATCCTGATTTTTAAAAACGCTACCGTCATCACTTTGTTTACACTGAAACACCCGGCAAAGTAAAAGCAGCTCACTCCAACAAGTCTGAAGGTGGCTACATATTTAATGGCTTGGACTTCAATCGAGCATGCTGGGACATTTTCAAATCATTGAAGAGGAGGCGACAAGACGAGGGGCTGTAAAATGTGGAGCAGTGGAAAGTCTATTTACTATATACTGTTCCTAAATTCACTATGATTAATTCGCTTAACAGACTACAAATAAAAAACAGCGGAATAATAGAGGTTAATGAAGTACACGATACAACACAACTTGTAAGATTGCACACATCCAAGCGGGGGGAAGGGGATGTATTTTATGCTGGATCAAACAAACCCACGATATGCATATTTTAAGGAGTGCAGATTTCAGCTCATTTGTTACTTTTAAGAGCCGTAGCACATCTGAATACCCCATGCGAGGAAATGATCCACTTTGTTTCTGCTGCACATTTGGCTCCGTGCAGCAGAAAGGTTCAACTAACATCAGTTAAACCTCAAAACAGTCGATGAATAAAACAACACTGGAGGCCTCCGAGAGAATGAGTTCATTTACTTCTCTGCCCAGATCAGCTTCAGCACTGTACTTATCTTTCTTATCTTCTGTGATGCTGTTTGAGGGTGAAGGAAAGCTCTGTTGTCTCGCCTGTCCTTGTGTAACATGGGAGAGCAACATTGGAAGGTTTTGTCAGCAGACAAAAATATCAATCTAATTACTGATGTGGTCTCAAAACACAGCTGTGACAGCATGTTCATAATGTTTTAGTCGGTGCGGGTGGTAAACATAGGGAACACAGATTTCAGACTGAGACGGGGAGATAAAGTCTGGAATCTACAAGCAATCTCAACAAGAATGCTTCGTTACACGTTCTGGTTTCCTTTGGCACACGCGCTGGTGTTGTGTGTGTGTGTGTGTGTCATTTTGCATGATTTATGGCCACTGTGATGTTCGCATGCATTGACAAAGGAGCCGTGACGGAAGAGCCGCAAAGCAAATATGAGAGAAAACTGAATTTCTTCATCAACACGTGACATCTGCAGTGATTTGAAATAAAGATGCTCATTTTGAAATATCAGCCATTGTTAAGCCTTTGATCACTGATTCCACGAGCAAGCCTTGCAGTCGCATTGGGCATTGTTTACCAGGAGACATAATGGGCACGATATTTTACAGTGACATGGCAATATCTTTGTAGGCGGACCACCCAAAATTCATTCATCAATCTGGGCGCCTGTGTTTGACGACTGGGTGGCATTCTGGGGGAAGACTGACGCAGGTACAGTGGCAGGTGTGTGATTCTGCCCAGGTGTTATTTAGAACGGCACGACACACACAGACACGTCGCACACACCTGAGAAAAGGTCACAGCGAAAAATGGAGAACGGCAGCAAATTGCCTCTCCACCACATTACTGGTCGTTGTTACCACAATACGTTACCCAGCCTGTCGTGATGTATGGGGCCATTGTGCACCATGAGCTCAGACTGAGGACAACAACTTTGACAGGCTCACATTAATCTGGCCATGTTTTGCAGAATCAGGAATAACAAGAGGTGCAATGAATGTGACTGAACTTAGTTTAAGTTTCAAGCGACTTGGATTATATTGCTAATTGTGGACCTATCAAAACAAATGTTTGACGCATTCTTAACCCTCTGGATTTGTTGTTACATTCGTGGTTTAGACTTTGCATGTTTAGCGTTCTGTGTGATTCACAAGGCTTCGCAATGCCATAGATGAATAGCTGTGTCTCATTTATTTCTGGGGTTCGTGACTCATCATCATACAGCTGGACTGAATAGGGTTGCATCTCTTCATCATGACACATTCCACATTGAGATCACTGAAGGTTAAACCTTTGCAACTGGAGGCTTAAACTTACCGAATTATGGCTCGCAGTATGAGCAAATATTTTAAGATTTATATTCATAATATCAGACTGAACGGTGCTGCAGATAAAAAACAATCAAGCCTGTATTTAGGTCGAATGTACAAATCAATATAAACTGCTGAAGTTCCATGTAAGAGAAAGAACATAATAATTCAGTGAAGCAGGTTTGATAGATTTGTTAAATTAGCAATTATCCTTTGATTACTCCACCAGATATCAAGCAATTTTCCAGCCTTTGAACCCTAATGGATTTTCAGCACAGTCAAAGATTACGCAACGTCTCTGTCATTACATCCAAGGAGGTTTTGTTTTCAGTCGTGTTTGTCTGTCAGCAGGATATCTCAAAAATGTATTGATGGACTTCACAAACATTTTGGCGTATAACTTTTCAACTGTGAGAAACGAAGTCATATTTGGAGGATTGCTCAGGATTGACAGATGTATTCGCTCCCTGAATGCCTTCTACTTACGCATCTTAAATGTCCATATAGTATGAGAAGATATTTGTGCTAGAGCAGTTTTCGAATTGTGTTTGAGGTCTTGGGGGGGGGGTCCCTATGTTGGTAGTCTGACCATGGGATGAAAGTGCTGTCTGTATTTATTTTTGATCACATCCCTCATGTTTACTTCTACCTTTACCATTTTAGTTATCTTAATTGTTCTTATTGCTTTTCTGCTGTTTGCATTAGAAATTTTTTACACTGCTCATATATTGATTATTTGCTTGGATGGGCAAGCTTATGATTCAATATAAGCAGAACACTCCAAATTAGACTCTGATTAGACTTTGAAATCCAACTAAATTTCTATGGGTGTTTTCTAAACTATAAGCGAGAAATGCAACTTCATAAAATAGAGGGTCGTGATAACAAACTTGTGTTTGTCCTTGACTTACATACTCAGCAGGTGAAATCGCCCCTGCTGCTTTCAGAGCTGAGCCGTCGATCTGTGGGGAAAGGGCCCTACCAACATAACATCGACCAAAATCTGCCCTGAAACATTCGATATGACTTCTGAGCCCCCTTCAGGACCCCCCGCAGTGTGCTATAGTTAAAAGAAATAGTTGGTGGTTAGTGGTGGTTAGTCAAGGATTTACCACGGTACATTTCCATTCATAAAGAATTTGAATAAGTACCCGCCATTCCAGCTATCCTTCAGGATAGTGTGAATCTGTGTTACTCAGCAAATCGGGCTTCCCTCAGCCTGGTTTTTAATTCTCCTATAGCGCTCCACTAAATTAACAACATGGCAGCAGCAATTCGGAGTGGGAGTGCAGCTGCCTGTCATCATTCACAAAGCCATCAGAGCATCAATGGAACAGAGTGAGTGTTTGTGCGCGCGCGTGTGTGTGTGTGTCAGAGATTGTGATTGGAGAAAGAGTGAGAGGGTAGTGGTTGATGAAGGGTCTGTGTGGTGTTTGCTTTGGTTTAGGATCTATTTTGGAAAGATTGAGCTAAGCCCCATATGTTCAAAGCTGTGTTTCCTCGAGTGTTCCCGGTGTCCAGGGATTGTCAGGCACAGAGAGCGAAAATCTGCCACTTTAATGTGTTCGCTGAACAGGAACATTATGTTTGACTTCGACTGTTCTTATCTGCCCCTTGGTATTATCCCTCTCATATTCTAATTTACTTTCGTCTAAGAGGCATTTTTGTTATTAAACTATTCAGATGAAGACTGCCACACTGTGTGAAATAAAGTTAAAGAAAACGGGTTAAGATTTCCTCTCTAGGCGACATTTGCTTTTCTCTATTTTCCACAAAATAATTTTAATGAAAAGCCCTCTAACCACAAAAGAGTCAAGTCATTTGTCCACATTACAAGATGTGGTGGACTGAAACTGTAAGCAATATTTACCTCAATATATCACTGTCTGATATTGACAGCATTTTATAATGTAGAAACGCTTCTGTTGCCAATCACAGCGCTCTATATGAATAGAGACAGAGCGGTACCAGCAAATGTGCAGGTGCCAGAGCTCCCACTCATGGTTCGGCTCTCTCTGATGGTTCATTCCAGTTCTATTAATCACTTTCATGACATTTGTTCAAGGTTGAGGGGACAAATGGGCAGAATCATTTCAGGACGGTTAAACTTTACCATTAGAAGACCACAGGGGTCCTAAGAATAATCTACATTTGAATTCTGTTGCCATGTTGTGAAACACCAAAGTGTGTCCTAAATCCAAGCTCAGATCTTCTCCTTTCTTATGCTTCTTGTGTGTCCGTCACATAGTAGGATATATTTTTGGTTTTCAAACATTCGCTTCTTGGATCTGCCAATGAATGAAGGATAGGAAACTAAAACCATCAAAGCATGACAATGTAAAACATTACAAGCAGAAAACTGGATGGAGTGATCCAACTATCTAGATAAAGCAAAGGGATTATCATTGATAACATCTCTCATGTGTGGAAAATATAATGTTTGAATTGTGCCTTTGATTCAGCTGGTAAAAAAAGTTATTTCATGCATTTGTTTTAAAAGTAAAGCACATTAACCTTTGATAAATCTGTTTGTGCTGCGTTGCATTTCAGGATAAGGCACACATAAATAAACAGTTTAACCAAACATTTCCTGTCATTAATAACCTTTGAGTGTGATGACACTTCAGCACTCCGGTTTGTAATTTAATTTTTCTCTTTCTGTTCCGTTCCCTTCTCATAACATCATCACAGGAAGAATTACTGCCATGGATTCCAGGAACTGAGTCATGAGTGGGCAGAACAGGTAAGCAGACGAGTGTTGCTATGGTGTTGAACTTGAAAGTACTCTTTATGTTTCAAGATATCTGCTGGATTTGCGTGGGCAAAGCTGCTGCAGTTCGTCATCTGCACTCCAAACTCACATCGCTTTTCTCTGTGCAGCGTTTCATTACAAATTTGAAGTCTCAAGAGAAATCAGAAAACAAGGAAAATGTTTGTAGTACAATTTAAATGTGGTTTGGTCTGATTCTACAGGACAAGAGGTCGTTTCCCTTGTTGGCACAGTTTGTTTTGGCAGCTCTGAACACAGCCTTTGTACTCGAGTGCAGACCAAAACAGCTGGACTGCACTAGACCCTACAAATATGGAACAATCTATTGATTGATCTAGAACTTGGGGGGTGTTGTGTGTGACAAAAATACAACTATGGTAAACATTTATCAGATATTCTCCACTTAAAAAAACATTTAATGCGTCTATAGTTAAAAAGACATCACCTCAGTTAAACTACCAAACTTTTGATTAGCTGTGACAATTCAAATTAATGCTGGGAAAAATTTCTAACGTATCATGTTTACCTAACACGTGTTCAGATTAACGTCAATTCCAATTCCTAGTTGTTCCATGTTATGGCTCATTTTTTCCTGTGTGAAACAAAAGCGAACTGAGGGGGAAATAGAACATTGTAAAAAAAAAAGTAGTCCCAGACCCGGGCCAAAGCAGGAACCATAGGTCCGACAGCCCGAAAAACGTTCCATTGGACCAAAAGCCCAGAAAATACACACTTTGAGTTGTGGGAGTTCAGTGACTGCTGGTTTTAACAGTTTCAAGCACTTGATGAACTGAAGAAGCACATGGACAATCATTTCTCATATTGCTGATTCATTTATGAATCGCCATTACTCTTACATATTCATGCTTCTTGCCTCTCCAACGAACTGTCCAATGTCCTGTTGTTGTTGTTGTTCCTGTTAGTTTTTACATCCCACCTGGTTTATTGAGCTCATCAAGTCTGCACGCGAGATAAGATGCCTTAGTGTAAAAGGGAACAATGAGATTTGGGTTCCAGCTGTTTAGATAACAGTGGATTTCCATCAATCCAAACTTACACATTGAGTTTATGCCATAGAATATTCATGAATGTTGCTTAATAAATGGATTAGGGAAGGTTCTAACAAAAACATTGGGTTTGTGTTGCTGCTGAAGCGCTAAAATACTGATAGATAAGTTCACGGCCAAGGATTTCTTCACATGGGATTTGACACATTCTATTTATTTATATACGTATTTTTTTATTTATTTGTGGGCAGGGAGAGAGTGTGACTTGGACTATGCCGAGTGTCATCAGTTTAGCATAGTTCTGGTTTTAGAAATTCAACATCAAGTCAGAAATGTTCCAAAAACACAAAAACAGAGCAAAATTTTGAATTATTTATTTATCATTCTTCTTTCTCGAGACACCTCCTGGAGGAATTGGTTTGCGACCACGTTTGCTGAAGACGTGCAGCTCTTTACAACCCTCCAAGCAGGGACCATAAAGTCGGAGTGTTTCCCTCTGCAAACTTCCACATACAAATGAGTTCAACAGACCAACACACCTCAGACTGCAGTACGGACATACTGTACATTTCTTTGCAGTGTTTACCTATAATTAAAATTTGCACAAGATAAATTTCATAGCATATTACCTGGTTACAGCCATCCCCTCTGACAGCCCTTGCAACAGTACTGCGATGAATTTTAATGTTCCAGGCCTTTGAATCATTCAGGCTTCCTCCTCTCTCACAGCTCTCCTGGTCCTCTTCTAGACAAGAACCAGCACAGGTCTAAAGAAGCTTAGCGTGGAACCTTAAGTAGGAGGACAAAGAAAGGCAGAACATAGTTTTGTTTTATTCCTGCATACACAAAAATAACATATTGAAAGAATTAATACCAAGTGGCAGACTGGAATCTATTGTACTGAACATCAGTACAACCGAGGAGATTAAGACTGTTGTCAAAAGCTGCACTGTGTTTTTTTATACTAAAATATGTCCATCTGCCTTTCAAGATAACATCAGAAATCAGAGTAATGGATTACAAAACTGCCAACAAATATGATCTACCAAACAATCTTGCAAAGTTCAAATTAGCTTCCAGTAGCCTATAGAGTGAGTTTATGAACCTAGACAGCGTATTATTGCTCAGGCAACAATTTAATCATATTACCTGCTGGCTCCTGCAGATACATGCACTTAAAAAGTGATCAACACAGACCCTATCACTGGTGTAGCTCTGGCAGCATCGCAAGGGCTGACACACGCACGCACGCACGCACGCACGCACGCCACACACACACACACACATACACACGCACAAAGTGTTATTAACAGCCAGGGCTTGCCAACATGATGAGAAAACCGTAGGATGCTCGGGCACTCCCGATGTTGAACAATTACATATTCACCACAAAGCACATTGTTAACAGTTCAGATTTGTTGTTGTAAGTCAAACTGCACACCGCATCGTTGCAGTAATGTAGCCAAAGCACAAACTCAGCAGATCTGCATTCAGTCAACTCCTCTGACCGGATCAGACAGTTCAGTCGATGCTGTGTGAAAGTTCCATAAAGCAAGCGATAAAAAAAGCGAAAATTTACATCATTTGAAAACAGGAGTGACAAAAATGCTTGAAGGCTGAAAATTGCAGTCGTCTGTTTAATGTGATAAAACCTTTGATTAGTGTATGGCCAATTTTAAAAAGCCATTTTTGTCATTTATCATTTCTGGAGAGCCGTGTTGTCTGTGAACAAAGGAGGTCATAAAAAAAAAAATCAACAAATGAAAATTAACTGAAATTGAAAGGATGTGGGATGGAAACATGAATTTTAAAAGAAATTGATAAATTGCAACTGTCTCGATAAATACAACGAATATTTGATTAAGTAAATAACTAGTAGCATCTTATTTTCATTCATCACTTGCGCTACCTGATTGCAATTAAAGGTTTAATGAATGCAGGTAATTTATCATAATGAACGTGTCAAGCTGAATTAGCATTTAGTGTGAGTAGTTTTTGTTCTGTGGGTCTGTCCTTTTTATGTATATCAGTCCACGCCGATGCATAAATGTCACACAAACCTGGGTATCAGTCAACAAACTCATTACTGCTTTGTTTACAACGTTAGGATAAATCAGAAGTAGTTTAGTAGAAGTAATGTTTGGTGCTGGCCAGGGATGATGTATGTTTTGGCGCTCACATTGCCCCCCTGGTGGAGATAATCCTCCTTATTGCAAGTGTAGCGAGCATATGCGTGGTTAAAATTGAGTATAAACCCGGCCAAAGACAAACATGGCATCTGTCAACTCGCTGAGAGACAAATTTGTGTTATTATGGAGCTCACGGTGGGCAGGCGGCGTGCTTCACTCCTGGTCAGAAGGAAGAGATGAAATCCAAAGTGTGTTTGAACATACATGTGCCAATACTAAAGCGCATTGTGTAAAAATCCTTTAGGGTTGCCTGTAGTCTCACTCCAATCCATTTACTAACTGAAGGATGAAATCTTTTATGCTGTCTGTCCCTGAACCAAGGAGGTCCTAGCATGCTGTGAAGTAATTTTCACCTGTCTTCAAACTCCTATCTCAACATCCAGGCTTATTACTTTAGCCTTACACCTATTTTTAGTCTAAAAAGTCATTGCCAAGAGTGTTGTCACACCTTATGGCCACTGTAAGGATTTAATCTTTATTCAAAAATGTACAATTTAGCTGTTTTTTAATCTGGAATTTGCAATTATTTCGCATATATCGAGTTAAGTGTTATTAAAATAGCAGAATGATAAGGTGCTCTCATGCACAGAAGCACCAAGAATGATTGAAAATCAGCATTTTCTGTCAAATCAGCCACGTATGTAAAAGTGCTCCCTCGTGTTATTTTAAGTATGGACGCATTCCTAATGAACCCTTAAGCACTCAGAATGATTAGCTGTTGCATAACCTGAAACAGTGCCACGGCGCTGAGGCTGAGTTTTTATGTAGTTCAGGCTTTGCTGGGTTTGAATCTCGGGCTGTGGTCCAGAAGGACAATTTAAGAGAATTACTGGAAGCACATCAAGCTGTCAAGAAACCCATTCCATCAACAAAAACCTAAAGAAACATTGAATTGCGGAAGACGGATGCATTCTACATATGCAGGCTTTATTAGCTGTTTGCATGCATACCTTAAGTAAGCCATCTTCTGCCAAGAGGGCTTCTAAATGATTGCAACGCCGTGGAAAATCTGTTAAAGTGGACCATTGTGTGTGCCTAGAGAGTGTGTCTCCTTTCAAGCATGTTTGGTTTTGTATAGACTACATGGTGTATATACAAGAGGTCCATAACATACAGTACCGTATTATTAGTCATCTCTTTGTGGATTTTGATACAATTATGAAGATCACAATTCTTTTAGCTTGGTAGAGAAGAGTCAGTTATGTCCATGTGAAATTCCTCGTCAGCATCACCACCACTATCTGTGATGTACTGATACCAAGTATGTTTGGCAAGTAAACTTGTTCTCTAGGCAACAACTCTGGACACACAACAACAAAGATTATTTTGGCTTAGGCAATCTACAGTTGGTGTAGGTGTTGTTTGTTGATGTGATGTATGTGGTTCAGCATCCACTTACTTGAGGGAGTTTAAACGATGGAACTTGGCAGAACCGGAGGACTGAAATGTCAAATCGCGAACCGAAAGCATTGCAGGACCTGTGCGAACTTGCAGATCCATGGTTAACCTGACTAACTCTAACTATTGCTCACATGCAACTCAGATGGGTTCGTGCCCATCAATCGGTGGAACTTGCCAGAATCAAAAGCTTTTTTTCACAATAATAATGCACAGTAAATAGCAACAAAAGGTTTGTTTTGACAGAACTATGAGATAATCCTTTTGTTCCCTTGAGGTCCCTTGTTGCATGTCGACAAAGTTTTGGGATTCCTGAACGATCACATGATGGTCGTGTGTTATACATAAGAAGAGTCAAAGCAATAATCGATATGTGAGGGT
>OMOW01112160.1:0-10580 GCA_900312555.1 Lamprogrammus exutus
ACAAAACTCCACATTATTTGCCCATTATTCCATGGAACAAAGTAAACAAAATCCAAATAACCGCTGGAAACCCCCCCCCCCCACACTCCTGAGGCCGCTTGATGTCTACACTGACCAGGCAGGGCTTTGAGATACAGCGTACATGATGTCATCTCAGACGGTCCGTTTTCCCACATTCACGCTGAGTTAGATTGATGCAGCACATGTGCGCAACTTGCTAACAGCTAACACTGCTGTGTTATTCTAAGTCATATCAGCATATTAAAGGACGCCGAGCACAGCAGGGAGTAAACTGACACCCACACGCAGAGCGCCGGCAGGCAGGGAAGTCCCATATAGTTGAAACACGCCACATGTGCTGCACTACTGATGAGAAACTCAGATGTAGATGTGTTCTCCTTTTCCATCTCTTTTTTTCCCCAATTTTCTTTGTTACTATGTTTAAGTTATATGGCCAGGAACTCCTGATTTTTAAGTCACGACGAACTACATAGTTGCATTGTGTTGTCAATCCCTCTCTATAGAGACCTGCGCTGGATGTTCTACTCTGACATCGTTCCCAAGAAACACAGGCTCCTGAAATGAAAGATAATCAGTTTGGAAGCTCATAAAATGGTAGCACAAACGGTCCCTGTGGGTTTCCTGCACACACTGCAGCCAATGTAAAGGAAATAACAACAGATGTCAACAAAAGAACAAGGTTTTGTTTTGTCTGCTGGTGTTGTAGACACTCCGGCCTTGCAGGGTTCACAGACGAGCCTTTGTTTGCAGAGACTAAAAAATTGAATTGGGCCCATAGCCACACTAAGTGTTTTTGTTATATATGTGCCCTTATGTGAACTGAGAAATGCATGGGCGTGTAGCATGTTCACATGAATTTCAGGTTCCCTTGGGTGTTTGTTTGTTTTTTCATGCCAACACTTGAGTGACGCTAGATTATTATCCCCCAGTGTGCATTGTTGTTCAAGATTAATTGAATTCTAATTTTAGCCCTTTATCTTAGTATGGTTCTAAAAATATGGCTGCAATTGTGATTTCGGGGCTGCAGTGTTTTCTCTTACTCTTGCACCGGTCAAGTATTATTGCATGTAATGGGAGGAATTTCCAAGAACTTTTCCTGTCATTAAGACCCTCAGGGATGCCGTTTCTTCAGCTGCATCTCCCGCTTTTTTTTCCTCCGTCCATATTTTTCCTCGCAGCACCCAGCAGCGTTCTTTATGTCATTATTTTTGGCTGAGGTGGCACATATGCAGCAGCGCACCACATAGACCATTTAAGCATGTCTGAAGGGGAGACTAGTCACCTCATTGCTTTAAAGGGGGCCAGGAAGAAGAAAAAAAAGACTGAAACGGGCTTAGGTCTAATGACAGATAATCCAGTTACAAACTCGTGGAGCCGGTCAAAAGGTTTACTTTCCAGGTTGTGGCTTTGTGATGTGGATGGAACGTGAAGCTCTGAGAGCGCAGAGGCAAAAAGGAAAAGTTTCTAGTTCAGCCTGTGTTTGCCACAGGCTCGCACACTGCTCTGACTCTGATTGCACACGTTGACTTGAGGCTTCTGCGGGCCCATCATCCAGCAGCTGGGATGCTGTGAGCTGTCTTGTCCTCTTTACTATTTACCCATAGTGTTGCAATCCAATATATGGAGGGAAATGGGGCAGTTAATTAACTCGCACCACATCCCCACTTTGGTTGGATGCTAGAAAAACTGACAAGGCAGCAAATACGCACAGTTTAGCCACTGGAGCCTGCAGCATTTAGCAATAATCCAAGTGATTATTAGATATCAAAACTGTGGTGTGAACTGTGGTTCGGTCAGGTTGCTAAGTTGTTAGTAGCCTCATCTGGGAGTTGGAGGATGCTCTCAGCAGAAATATTATCTTATCTCAACAGTAACAAATTATGCTCTAAGGCTGCAGTAGAAATGTCATCACAACTTGACCCAATTTATAGAATTCATTCAGGACTTTATTACATACTGTAGTTAACGGTAGAGGTGGACAGGGAAAAAGGTTTCCCAGTTGCAATTGAACCGGGGCCATGAAAAACCAACCAAGTCCAAAAGTATTCCAAGTGATTTAATATTCATTCTTTACTACAACCAAGTATTTAGTCTCCTTTTCAACTCTGAAAAATAACATTCAACAGAGAATCACATGGTATCATTACTGACTTTGCTAATTTCCTCTCTGCTCTCCAAGCCCCAGGCCACTGAAGGATGAGGAGAGCGTTTGGGACGGACAGACGCAGAGTGCCTGCAGGCAGCATCGCCCCCGGCCCAGCCAAGGAAGCTACCAGCTTCAGTTTGCCATCCAGCAGCTGCAGCAGCAGAGACTTCAGTCTCAACAATGTTTGGAGAAAAGCCAATGCAGACACCAGGTACACAAATAGTTACTGATAAATGTTTTACTTCTATATCATATAGATGAAGAAGCTGCAAAGCGAATGAGAACTATTGAGTTATACCTCAGGAAAACCCTCATATTTATGTCTGCCTAGAATATTCTCTTACCAAAGCACAAAGCTGTCCAAAGCAGTGCCAATTGCCAAATGCACCCACATCAAGAAGAAATCTTTCATGTTAGCATTTACTAAGCTATTCAGAGAATCTGTGTCCAAACCACTTACTAAAATGATGTTTGGTGGGAACATCCCCATCAGGAGCTCATTCCTGGAGCGCAAACATGACTCCTCACCCCAAGATGACATTGTTTGGCAGAGTGTCTCAGCTGGGCTTAAATTGGAAGGTGACTAATTAAGGAATTCTGCCGGCGGGCAACAGGAAGGCCTCGGCAGAGACTCCATGATGGATTTGAGGTTTTACCATTACATCCATATCAGATTTGAGCTCCATTTGTGTTCCCATCGCAACACAAACTTTTTTGAGTCACGGTTTTCTCGGTAGTAATGTCGACGACAAAAAAACCTTTTAGTCATGCTTGACTTGCTGTGACAGATGTGATTTGGCTATTTTCTGAGAGAGGTTTGAAAAGTAGAAAGCTCTCCGTCATTTAATACAGTATTAGTTTTAAATTTGTAGAAAATACATACGCTTTCTCTCTTTATGTTAAGTCGCTTTGAGTGTATTTATTTATTTTCCAGTGGCTGTTGTAGAGTCAGAGAGCTGCACACAGGGCAGCTCACAGGGTGCACCCATATTTTTTTCCAGTCTGTCCTGAGTAATGCAGTTGTTTTTTTCGTCATCTTGGTTGGGTCTTAATTAATGCAGTTGAGGTGATATTTCTCTTGGCTTGGTCTGCCAGTCGCATGCGAGGCACTATATGAAAGTGATCCCCTGCCTTGCCTCTGTTCCATTCCGCTCCTCATTCCCTCACACAGCAACCTGTCTCAGCTCACCAGTTGACCTTATTGCTAGTATTTCCAATCATCCGCCAGTGCCTGGGAGTGCTTAAGATGCTTAAGGGGGCAGGAATAACTTCTCAAGTTTGAAATGGTACTGCTGCTACATCACAGTATATGTGTTTAGACAGTGCCATCCTGTTGTCCAATCCTCTCTAACTGAGGTCATAGGCAGGCTGACACTTGGTATGGTTCCCACTTCATCAAATCAGAGAACCCTCCCCGTAATCCTTGCCACCGCTCCCCTGATCGACCCACAGGGATCCCTCTTCCAGACTGTGCTGGTGATGCACCTCTTCGCTGAGGTCTGAGGACTGTGGTCTTCGGTCCTGCAGTCCTTCTGTCCTTCTATGTGTGTTACACCTGTTTTTGTCTAGGAATAATACACATATCGCACTTCCATTGTTGCGGCTGCTGAAACAAATTCACTCCATATCCTTGAACTCAGCTCCTCTGCTTCCCTTGCCCAGCCTGGGAATTTTTTATTGAAGTAGCATTTGGATTAACTGAAACGGAAGTGTTTCTTAGAGTGCACCTGATCATATACATATATAGTGTGTGTGTGTGTGTGTGCGAGCGCGCTTATTTGAGAGAGAAAAGACAGGGGGCTGTTCCGGCGATCCAATCCGAGTTCCAGTTACTGGGTGCAGACTGCATGGCTCCTCCACAGGCTTGGCCCCGGGCCACCTGGCAGCCAAAGAAAGGTGCCCTTCCTGGCCCCGCTCAAACTGAATTGCGGCCATAGACCTCGCAACCTGGAAACTCAGCTTCTCATTTATCAACACAGAAATTACATCAGATACTCCCTGTCACAGTGCCGCCCCTTTGAACGGCTGCACTGCAAAGCTGGAAAACCATTAGCTTGTTAGATAGCCGTATAAAGCTGCAGAGAAAATAGCATAGGCATGAGATGTGGAAGGAATGTGTGCAAAGCATTCCCCAGCATTGCAAGGACAGAGTGAAATGTGGCTCTTAAATATGATGTCAGAAAGAAAATGTTATTTTCCTCCTTGCAGAGCTTTTGAAGAGCAGGTTGTATAAATAAATAAATAATGTGGGGAATTCACTTTTCAGTTCGGGGGAATTGCAAAAATTGTTGAGCTTGTTTTCATACCAGATGGCATTTCATTAATATCGGCACTAATTCACGTCATGGACTTTGATATTTCACTTTAATGAACGGAGAGCATTTTTTCCCCATGAGTATACAATTCCAAATGTGAGTGCTCCTACCTATTCCTCTTTTGGTATGGAAGTTGGGCACACATTGCAAACAAATGGCTTGTGTATCATATCATCGTCTATATTAAAACACTGAAGGTGCGTGTCATATTATTGTAGGTTATTGTTTACAATAACTGGCATATGTATAGAGGTCTGTCCAAGACATGCAGGGGTTTCTGTGGTTAACATTTTGGTCAAATAATTTCACCTGACAACTAGAGGACACTAGACACTCATTAGAGTTCATACCCCTGCCAAGGCCCAACAGTCTCTCAATTATGAAATGTAACGGACCATGACCCTTTCCCCCCACTGACAAACCAACAAACTATGGAATATCAAAAAACAAGGGCACAACTTTTGCACGGCTCTGTCCAGACATTCTACATGTAAAATTTTGTACAGTTGACCCAAAATTGTAGGAGGAGATATAAAAAAAAAAAAAAAAAAAGGCAGAAAATCCAGTTCGACACAAATAATCTATTGGATGTGTGTGGCTAGACCCAAGGAACCCAGGCAAAAAAGAATTTTGATGCTTGTTACTCCAAAATGTAAATTACAGCGCCACCATCAGGCCGAGCGGTATCAAAATCTAATGGTTTTCTTCCCTGGATCATGTCCAACCTGCCCACCAAGTTTCATGAAAATCAGTGTGTAACTTCTCCAGTAATTCTGCTGATAAACACACAGATGGACAGACCAACCACGGCGAAAACATACGTCACCTCCTTGGTGGAGGTAACAAACCATCATGTCCCACCTCCTCTGAGTCTGATTAGTTTCAGACTAGTCAGCTGCTGTGAGCGATTGAGTCTTCACCCTAAACGACCTGTAGCCTTAACTGTTTCTGTTTGGGTAAACAAGACGAGTCAGAGTACATCTGTGCAGTGTTCCCTCGATATTGTTTTGCGTTGGGTCTTAGAGAACTTGAATGCAGCTCTATTGTTGTTGGTGCTCTTGTGTAAACACTCAATATCACATTGGTGGCAACCACATTGCAAGTGCAGTGTGAGTCTGTGACCATATACAGTACATTTAGTGTTTATTTAGTGTATTTATAGTATGAGTTTACCATTGTGTATTCATCATTTCGCATCTGCTCTTTCTGCATACATTAGAGGCTGAAGTACCACCAAACTTCTCTTTGCATGATAACTTCAAATTCCGAATTACTAATTTGTTTAAGGCAGTTGTGTCGTTTCAATTAAATTTAAGTGATGTATTTGTTTGTTTGTTTCTTAGGCTCAATTTCTAGACCAGACAAGTGCTCCACGGGCCCAGGCCCCTACGGAATCATCCACCTTTCACATGCGTCCCAGTCACAGCCACGGTCACACCCAGGCCCGGGTTAGTCCTGCTCTGGCCCCAAAACCACCCAACGGTGCGCGAGAGGGCCACATCAGGAAAACAGCAAGTCAGCGTCTCATCAAGTAAGACCAACACTGCAGTTGACTCAGTGCATTTAGTCTTCACAAAGCAGTTTTGTTTCCATGTTGCTTAAATGAACTGTAGCAGGATGCTTAACAAAGTCACCATGGTTGCAGTGGGGTAGCACTGAATGGCTGTTTGTGGACTGAAACAGGCTTCATGAGTTCAAGAGGACACGGATAGGGCTAATGAGAGTTACAATATGTTTGTAGTGGAGTGCTCCCAGTCTTTTGGCTGCAGGGTGTATCTGCCTGCTCAGTAAACAACCTCATCACAGGCTTGATTTCTGCCTGAACCATAAACAGAGTGTGGTTCAGTGGAAGGGCCCCGGCCCCGAGCACCATTTAAACCCTGTTTAGTTTGGAGATAAGCTGAACAGCACAGGCAGGGAAAATAAAAGAGAGGGAGGAAAGGAGCGAAAAAGGGCTGTAAGAGGGTGAACTGCTTTATGAGTTTACTGCAGCATCTGGCCCAATTACACAGCAAACAGCAAACCTTTGTAATCTGTCATCCAGTGTGTAAGAGGAAAGGACAGGACGGGCGTTATGTTGTTTATGTTCTTATTGTGCCTTTAAGTCATACTGGAAATACCATAATAACGACATGAGGTCACATGAACACCCCCACAAAGGCGTAATTATGAGCGGGAAAACTCTTGAAACCCATGAAATACCAGTTAAAAAATAATTCAAACTAAAAAAACTAAAACCAATTAAAACTTGTATCCTTTATTGATAAGATCTCTTTCATCTCTCCCAATGAAACTGATGCAACCATTTAGCAATTTATTGGCTTACCAAATACAATTTGGTATTTCGTGCGTGCGTGCGTGTGAATCTGATGGCAGGACAAGACAAACCTTGCTTACAGTGGCCTCTCTCGAGCCTTACGGAGGCTTATTAAGGGAAATGACAGCAAGTAATCACACACACATGCAGAGATTTCTACTAATTTATCACAGTTGGGCATCAAGAGGGAGTGTTCAGAAATGAATGTCCACACACACTCGTCTGTAAATTGCTATCAATAGGGCTTTATGTAGGCCTATGTTTTGCATTGTTTATATTGTGATACATCTTTCAGGATAATCCTCATGTTGGTTAGAGCGTGGTGCTAATAACGCCAAGGTCGCGGGTTCGATCCTCGTACGGGCCAAGTAACTTTTAAGCAATTCCCCCGAGGGATTAGTAAAGGTTTCTCTGATTCTGAAGTCATATTTATACAAACCACTTTCTGTGTCAGTAAACGCTTTTATGATCAGTTATCTCTGAGAAGGCCATAAAATAATTTGTGAAAGCAGGTCGTGAAACTCATTTCACGGACCACACCTTACGTCATAATTCCGACTTCCTGATATGTGAATCTGAACTCCCCAGAGGGTCTTGTAGCCACGGTTACTTCATATGAGCTGCCCACCTATCTGACTATCCATTTATTCATTGTGTTCATTTGTAGCCCCTCAGCAGAGCTTTGATGTGACAGACAGAAGCAGAGAGCGCTGGGTAATGGATGCCTTTGCTCTGTTGACATGTTGCATTCTGTCATTTTGTTTGGTTGAACAAACAAACAGAATGCCTGTGATGTCAGCGGACAGGCAAGAGTTAATAGGGCAGGGGTGCAGCACAGGGGTTGTAGTGGTGGTAAAATAAGGTGCAGTGTTTGCTCCCGTGTGTGTGTGTGTCTTCCTGGCAGTTGCTGTGTTTACCCTCTGCATGTGGAATTCCAGAGCCCCCTCACACTCTCCACTGTCCTGCATTTTTGTGGTCGTCCAGTGTGACAGGGGAGAGTGTGGGAAAAACGGAAGTTTCTGGAGCAAAAAATGCACTGATGGAAACAATGAAGAGAAAGAATAAAGGCAGAGGGAGAAGAAGGAATGAGAGAGAAAGTAAACTCTCGTCCAGGAGAAAAGAGATGATTGTTTGCAGAGAAATTGTGGGATAATAAGTTGCTTCCCTTTATTTCCAGCTCTCATTTCAGAGGGAATGGAATACCCCTGTTACTGAGGCTCATCTGAAATGTATCCCAGTGCATGCCGAAATTCCTCCACCTTAAAAAAGAATCGCGCTGCTGGGTGTAATCGGAACAGTTCAAGGTTATTCAGCCCTCCACACACACCTTCCTCTCACCATCTGTTGAACTGTAAAGCTGCGTTTGATAACCTCGTCACGGTGCTCGTTTCAGCATCGCCCCACTGATGATCAGTGACAGTTGTTTGGTGAATCTTCTTCATAACAACAACATTTGGGGTTTTTGTTTTGCTTACGAAAGGAAGTGGAGTGAAGCCGTCTGTTGACGCTGCCAAATACTTTCCTAGAAGTCAGATAATCCTGCTTTCTTTCTGCTCATTCACAAGAACGCATCCAAACAGAGCTCAACAGTGTCCAAACTCGGCATGGCCTAGGAAAGAACCCAAAAAATGTTGTGCCGATCCAGACTGAAGAATTTGGTCCAGAGTTTTAGAAACGACTCTTATGACAAATACATGAATTAATTCCTATTGTAATTATTATAGTCATTCTTTATCCTCTTTATGGCAGCACAGTGATGCAGTGGTTAGCACTGTTGCCTCACAGAAAGAAGGTTGTGGGTTTGAAGCCTTGTGCTCTCCTCTCTATGCTGAGGATGAATTTCACCACTGAAGTGTGGGATTCATTTATTTTCTAACAATAAGACACATTTGGTCAAGGCTTCTTCGGACTTGGCGGCGGAGGTATGTCCATCTAGGTACATTAAGTTTCAGTTGATGTATATCTGCTCTGTCTGTGGTGCCTTTGATTTCTAAGCTCAACCAACATGAAGTCCATTCGCTACTGCATGGCACAGCGCAGGGCAGGACTCGTTTGTCTATCAACATGCCACAACTGCCAACTCCTTGAGCTGCAAGGACTCAAAGTGGTATGACTTCAGTGAGGGCTTTGAAAGGAGCAATTTGTAAGACAAATAAATGAGCCTGTTTGGTATTTTGTTTGCGAGGTTTGGCCAGTCGCAGCTGTAACTACGGAAACCCAGGCTGTCGTGTGGCATTACTAATAGGGTGACAATTACAGCAGCACCATTAATGTCAGCCCTGCTGCTGCTTTCACTCCCTATTAATCAGCCGCAGCAGTAGTTAGTTTCACAGGATACTGTATACACACAGAAGCTGCCAAAAGTGTGTTTATGGTTAAACCTTATCCCCGTGGTCAGTCTGAGTAACATTAAGACATGCTCGCTACCTGGCCGCACAGAAAGTATGACTGTAATGCAAAATCATGTTTACGCAGCTACTTCTGTGAGTATTTTCCTGAAATATTGTTCCCCGGGTCGATGTATTATCCGAGCACACTGCAAGTTCAGATTTAGCTCTCACCTACGCTGCAGCCGACCGCCCGATTCCTGAAGTGACGGAGTGAGAGACTGTTGACAAAGAAAGTGATGTGAAGAACCCAGAGGTCAAGTTTTTTTTTCCTCCACATATGAAAGGGGTTGCTTCCTGTCGACGTATGCCACGCTTAAAGTGGGCCAGTTCTATTTGTGGTTGTGTAATGGTATGAAAGAACAACTGTGCAGCCCCTTACAAGGAGGCAGTGTGTGTCCTCATTACCTTGTTAATGCTGCTTTGGCAAGCTGCTGTTATAGGGCGAGAGGTTAATGCCAGCTAAGCTTTATTTATTGTTCCCCTCAAAAAATGCTTAACAGTTTGTATGTATAAGGTTGCAGACGTGTCTGCTCCTGCTCATGCGTTTTTCTAATGGCTCACTCTGTGAAAATGCTGTCTTTGTGCAGATGTTCTGTGCCGTGCGATGATATAAAAAGCCCACGCTGTGCCTTATACTATCACCACAGTCATCTTACCAGTGTGAAAAGCACATCACCCAAGCTGAGCAGGAATTTGCCTCCTCCTTGTCACAATAGCTCATGAGGAGCACTCAGTAAACACTTAACCTCAACTGAATGTCAAGAAACCCTCACTAGTCCACACTGACTCAACACAAACACGCCATTTTAAATCTGCTCCACTTTTCTCCTGTGCATTCGAGGTCATAACAGGTCTGATATGGGGTCTGCTCAGATCCACTCGGGTGTAAAACATATTCATCCAGATTCAGACTCACTCGAGTCCCAGGTTGGATCTCGTTTCAGAGGAACTGCGTGGACTGGTGGGGGACTCTGGAGATGCCTTTTCAATGAAACACTCACAAGTTGTCCCAAACCGTTATGTTAATGTATTTACTTTAATTTAATTTATCTCACATTACAAGAATATATGGGGATAAAGCAGGAGTGCGCCATCCTTACAAGTTGGATCAGTACCGTGCAGATACGCTTGAGCTTTTGTCTCTGTGTAACCCCTCAGGGAAGGGTCCGCTCAGATTTATCTTGTTTTCCACAAACAGGCAGACGTCCACAGAGAGTCCAGCCAATGGAATCGTGTCCAACGGCCAGCATATCTACGAGACCATCTGCAGCAAAACAGGTGGGTCCAGTGCTGCCTTTCCACACGTGCATTACACCCTGTGTGGCTTAACTACCTTAACTCAGTGCTGTCCGCAAGGGACCGTCTGAGAATGACACTTACTGTCATGTTGT
>OMOW01112161.1:0-11164 GCA_900312555.1 Lamprogrammus exutus
CCTCCCGGTGTCTTCTCCTTCTTTCCCGCCACACACAAGCCAAAAAAAAGAAAAAAGAAGCCCCGTGCCACCTGTATGTCAGTTTGCCCTGCCAGTGACAGTGCAGTCACCCAGTCCATTTGGTTTAATGGGCCTGTGATGAATGTCTTGGCCCGCCATAAATTTGGTTCTCGTTCATGGTCCTTTGTCGCTCTCCTTCATTTATCCATCCATCCCTTTATGCGCTCATCCTTTCAGCCTTCTCTTCCCAGCTGTAATTAATGCGTAAGTGCGATGATTCTGCCGTTAGATGGCCCAGAGGAGGATGAGGTGGGGTGAAGATGAGACTAACATGTAGGATGCAAGAGATGGAGACGTACATTAATCTCGCAAAGGAAGGACAGAGGGAAGGGTAAAGGATTTACAGATTATTTAGGGTGTCATGGGGGTGAAGGTTTCTTTGGCAGTGTCCTCATTTGAAGGAATTGCACCAGTTTAACGGTTTATGTTTGGCAAGTCAAAAATGCGCATCAAACTCACTTAACTAGAAACGTAACGAGTGTGTGTCCTTTCTTTCTGCTCCGAGCCATTTACCCTGATGTTCCTCTGCCTGATGTGTGATCATTACATATTTCTTCTTGACAATTAATTAACCTTTACACACACAAAGGCCTGCGGCTGAATGTTGTAAATTCACGATCTTACAAAGAACTGAAAAGCCCAATCCTTATTTACATTTTTACAGCAGAAATTACATTCCTGTGGTTGGCCACTAGTGGTGCTGTAGAGCAATGTTTGGATGAGCAGGTCCCTATATTGTTTGCATGTCAAGCACTGCTGGCACATTTATGCCATGAATACAGTAAAATGACAAACACTCCTGCCAACAGTTGGTTGGTGGCTGTAATGCACCATAATGGGGAGCAATGAGCTAATCAGAACAGGAGAAGAAGAAAACTGCAGCGTTTGCTTTGCAAATGTTTTATGGGGCAGGGGATCAATTCAGCGTGTTTATTTGGCCTTAAGGATGAATGGAGAAACATTGAATATTTTCCACAGGGAAACTTTGAATAGCATGAATTAATTGTTTTGTATGATACGCTACTATGGAGATACAACACAGTCTTGCACAACCTCAGCTGTGGCAAGGAATCATGGGAACGCACGATGACTCACATTTTGATTATTCTCTCCTTATTCAGAGGTTATGTGAGTTGCAAGATGCTCACACACACTAACTAGCTGTCCTTTAGTGCATTTGCTGCCCTTTGAGTGTGTCAGGGATGATGGAAATGTTGGTCTTTTGATTTGTCGAGCTGGAATGGCGCCTGTGTTAAAGGTTCACAGGCTGCGGTGGGCCCCCCAGTGGGCTCATTATGGTCTGTAGTTAAACGAAGATTCTCTGATTAATCTATTTTTGTTGTTTCCTGTGGGTTTCTTTCCTTGTGGACAGATCTTGGCAAGGGCAGATGTCACAGATGTATGTAGTTTGGTACAAATTATGGATATTTAGATAGCTACGGTATATTACACCTAGATAGAATGATAAATAATGAAAACGGCAAAGCATAGTTTTAACATGAAGCTGTATCCGTAGAGGAGCAGTTATAAGAAAGTTTGGGAGTATTTTTCATACTAACTAACTCGAAACAAAATGCCCACCACAGGCTGTAGAACAGAGGCAGTAAAGCTGTTAAAACCTGTCAATGTTTACTGTGAGATATTTCAACCAATAAACATGAATAATGAACTTGTAAAGGTTAGTTAGTCTTGATCCACAATTCAATGCAATAGTGACCCAGAGGGAAGCATCGCTTTATTACGGATGGTCATCTTCAAATTGTCTGCATCTTTATTAGGCTCAGGTAACGAGCCAGGAGTTACAGCCTGGTCCTCCTCTCTGGAACAGTTGTGCGTTCTTCCGCCGAGAGCGCCTTGCACGACCGCCGACTTCATCTAGATGCTTAACTTTTGATTTAAATGCTCTGAACTTTCCTCTTTTTTCTGTCCAGGTGACCAACAAGGTGGAGCTGGAGCCCAGGCAGTTTGTGGATTGGATGCGTCTGGAGCCTCAGTCCATGGTTTGGCTTCCCGTCCTGCACCGAGTGGCCGCAGCAGAGACGGCCAAGCACCAGGCCAAGTGCAACATCTGCAAGGAGTGTCCCATCGTGGGCTTCAGGTAAACGCAACGCACACCCAGATTTAGGATGTGATATGATGTCATCCGAATCCTCGAGGCTGTGACACACACACAAATCAAGCCTTTCCTTTCTTTCCCTTATTTTTTCTTCTGCACCATACACACACGCACACACACACACACACACACACTGGAGCTGGTCTTTGTGGCTCCTGGTTGAGCATAAAGGGCAGGTCTGCTCTGGAGGGCAGGCATTTATCTAAATGTCAGCAGCTGATACACCACTGACTAAATACCATCTGGAGGTTTGCATTGAAACATACACACAAGCGTACACCACAAGAGCTGATCGCCTGGCAATTAATCCATAACGGACCACATACTGCGTGTCTCCCTCGCGCAAACACAACACATACACAAATGTTAACCCCTTTTATACCCGTTTGCCGACCTCTTTTTATTTGTTTCCTCAATGGTAGACCAACAAAAATGGCGAATTGCTCGTATAACAGATCGAATCAGTCAGACCAATTCTGATTTTGAGGAAAACGCTTTTTCCTCAGGACAGACACGGATGTAACATGTTAAGTGGGTGGAATGGAATGGCAGGATTGTCCCCTTTCGGATCCTTTGCTTTGCCAGCAGAAAGAGAAACGCGGTCGGACATTTGATGGAGCACAAGTCTCCCCAGCTGTGTCATTGATCGATGAGGGGAGCGCGATGGAGGGAGGGAAGGGGGAGACGGAAGAGGAAAAGGAATGCATAGCAGGCATTTTGTGTGGTCTTGAGGTTTCACAGCAGTCACGTCACAAGTAGATTTTGTCTTTTTTTGTGTGTGTGTGTGTGTCGTCGTTTTTAAACTGGCACGGGTTGACCAGGATTGCGTAAGCGCTCGAGGTTTAGTCTCTGCCGCCATCGTTACGTTTAGTAAACTTAAGCACGGCTCCAGACTCCAGCGCGAGCGAACAACCGGCAGCTAATGAGCCACCGAGCTCCAGCCAACATGCACCATTTCCTGTGTATTCATGTGTAATCTCCTGTGTGTGCGATATTTGCATATTTGCCAAGGTGGGAAGTAGCATATTTAGCGGATTTAAAGAACATTAATAATGGATATCGCCACAAAAATGAAGTCAAGTAGATTCTTAATACGATAATACGATAATGTCACAGTAAGGTGATGTCACTCGTTACCCAAACAAATCAACGTGAACATTCTTTTCTGTAGCTACTGAGCTTCGAACCAATCGGAGTCTAAATTTAAACAAATAAATATAAACTCAATATAATATAAACTAAATATAAATTTACCAGCTCATAAGGTCATTCTAAATGCCACGATGTATGAAAAGTCCTAAAGAGAGATTAAGGATTATCACTTTAAGCGTTTCCTGGTGAAACATTGCTGCAGAGAATCAAAACAGATCAAATCTTATTTAAAGTTTATTTCCGTTTCTGTTCACAAATCAATCCGTATGCGTTGAACCTTTATATTAAGTAATCTAATGATCTCTTCATCGTATTAACTCTGCTACAAAAGGCTCTTAATGCGAAGTTTATTAGAAATGATCATCCTCTAAGCACTTTAGTGATACAGATGCCGTAATTACACAAAGCTGTCAGTGGATCGACTCATTAATTAAGGCCCACGTCGGCGTCTCCTGCTGTGAAGGTGAACGAGCCGCCTCCTTCTCTTTGTAATATGCTGCACGTCAGTTGGTAATGGTGCGTTTGACTCGGCGGTGTCGCGTGCGCAATCGCGTCTTTTGATGAACAACTTCCTCCCGCGGCTCATCAGTCAGCTAACCTTGGGACGGCTGGAGAGGAGACACTTAAGCTTTTATGTCTGAGTGGCTCCTGTCTCAATTTAGCTTTTAAACGGCCTGACTGTTGTGTTGTCCAAATCTAAACACATTGTCAATACATTGAAGTGTATCTGTGTCCGTGTGTGTGTGTGTGTGTTTTGGGAGTGGAAATCAGAAGCTCCCCAGGAGGCCCCGCTGTAGCCTGCAGACGTGATGAGTCGCGTCGTAGCGATGACACGCACGAGCTCGGACACGAAAGCGACGTCCCCCGCACACGCGCTCTCTTCTTCTACTCTCGTATCTCACTTTTTCACCTCTGTCTCGCTCTCTGATTCTCTTTGTAGGTACCGCAGTCTGAAGCATTTCAACTACGACGTGTGTCAGAGCTGCTTCTTTTCTGGGCGCACCGCCAAGGGCCACAAGCTCAACTACCCCATGGTGGAGTACTGCACGCCGGTGAGGGAGTCGTGCACACATATTTCTTTCGCGCACGCTCACACGCGCTGCTCATCTATTAAATGAAGACACACGTTCACACTTTGGTTAGCCCCGATCCCAACTTTAATTAAGGCCATCCCTCTCTTTATGTCAAATAAACCACTGATGATGCAGTCCTCTGACTCCCTGAATGTGTATCCTGATGATCGTTTTACACCACCAGGGAGTTATCGCAACAAATGTGTTCCAATTTAAACACGTGGAAGACCTCACATTTCATACTGTGTTCATTCGTAATGTGATTCTATGATATGAACATTAAGGTAGTAAGGATTAAGGTTTTCTTTAACAGTATTGCAAATGTACACCAGGTGTGTCATCAGCTCAGATACTTTGCACACACACACACACACACTCACCCCTCTATGCTTCCTTCCATGCTGTTGATTTCTCGGCTTCCCAGCAGAGTTTTGAGTTCAGGAATAATCTCACCAGAAAGCAATTCAAAGAGAGGAACTGTGCAAAGAGGGAGCTTGGTGAAAGTTTGCTACACGTCAAACTTTGAGGGACAGGGGTGCAACCCGTTTCTCATCTCTGTCTTTTAATTTGGCTTTTCGGTTTTGCAAATGGGATAGATATTGACTTTAGAAGAGCCGCTGTAGGGAGAAGCAATCATTCCTCCCTCAGTTAAAGATGCCCAGCAGCCGCCCGCCACCACTTTGTCATTTTTTAAGCTATTCTGCCTCAAGTTTAAGATGCAGACACTTATACGCTCCTGCAGATCACGACTCAGTTATAGGGTGTGTGATTCAACTAAGAGTTTACAGAGTGAAATAAGTAACGCTTTCAAACAGTATCCAACGTTTTCCCCTCGACATTTTCCACATTTAATGGTGCCCCAGCTCCCCATGGCTTCATGGTCAAAGTGGGATAAATTTTTCTCACTAATCTTTCAATAAACCTGAATATCAATGAAGCTTTTTGTCTCCTGAGTGTTACAAAAATGAGACTCCAATTTTTTAGATTAATTCTACTTCAATCCTCCAGTAACTTCTAGATTAATTAAGTTCTTTTGAATGTCCCCTTGTAGTCTGTATAACATAATCCTCGCCGTATCCAATTCAGCTGATGCATGCATATGTTTACATGTAAGGGTGCAGTCTTTGCCCTGATTACCAATCTTTTTACAATTGCAGTAATCAATGCACGACAGCAGCCTGGAAGATGCGAAAAAGCTCGAGAAAAACTGAGAGCGCACGATTGTGAGCACCGATTAAACAAAGCTCAAACTTACCAGACATAAAGTTAAGCTCTGTGTCTGCAGAAACCAAGTCCAAGTTATCATCGGCGTGATAATGAATGGCTATGACTACAGCATCCCGCAGGGTGTAAGGATAAAAAAGAGCAACGGATGGTGCCAGATATGGGCCGGTTTTTGGCACTGCTGTACATTGCCAAAGAGCATCAGATTGTCTAACATGTTCATGCTCCAATAGATCAATAACTCATTTTAACCAGGTCAATGCCAAGATAGCTTTAGAAGAGAACTCGTAATATTTTCACAGTTCTCCTTATCTGGCACAGCTAAAACTGAGACCTCAGCCTACTGGAAAGCTGCGGAATGAAGGCGGAAAGCTTCTCATACACTTTCTACATCCAACCTGACAGCTAGTAGGCGCCAAAACTACATTACCGGGAACCATCGGGAGTCGGAAGGATCTGTTTCCTTTAGCAAGTTCGTTTCCCCAAATTTCCAGTGTTTCAAGTATAGTGAAGATTAGGAAAATGAGAGGAGCTGCATTGACGTCTTGTTTAATCCTCCCTCTCTGCGGTGGTTCACGTTATGAGTAATAACTGTAGTGAGATGACTCGAAGCCCTTCTGGATGTCCTCACCTTCACATTTAGATAGAGGGGCTTGCACCTGCTCTTCGTCACATCAATTTTGCATAGTTTTCCATCTTCTTCAAATGAATGGAAATCTCTTTGTTGCTGCTTCAATGTGTGCAAAAACAAGATGAACATGAATATTTTGAAAATGTCGTTTGTCTGCCTGGGGAATATTGCGTCTGACCAATCAGAGATGTTCGGTCTTACAAGCTCCACCCATCGGCGCCTGAACCATTGGTGTTATGGTGCCGAAATGGTTCCTTAGATCCTCGGTGCCAAATGAAGGAAAGTTCTTGCGGTGTCAAAGGCCCTACAGGGAAATACAAGGCGGGGTAGAAATGTCCCAAAATCTAATTGTTCAAGGATGTTGCCGCAGAGACCTCACAATCTGTCATCTCTACCCAGTGAAAATCCAATAAAACTCGTGTCAATCAACGTGTTGCCTCAAGTTTCCAACTGTTTAACTTTTTGTTCCCCCCCAGGAAAAAATACGAAGCAAAATAATACATATTTATAGTTACCCTTCTCCCCACGCTACAACCAAATCGTGTTTCAGTTTTATGCCTTTGAAAAGATTACGTCCATATTGAATAATGAAGCTGCGCCCATGCTACGCAAACGCGATTCTGCGAGGAGTTAGAGATTGATAGTTGCTGTTGTGAGGCTCCGAGCGGTCATTTAATAACTCTCTTTCTCTCATCTTTGTCGTGCTGTTTATTTTATGGCCACAATATTGCTTTTTTTATTAGGTTTTGATTTTTATGGGACTGGCATTTCATTGTTCCGCTGTGCATTGTCGGTGATATTGAAGAATCTAAAACATTGCGCCGTGCCGTATTGATTACTGCAATTTGAATGTTTTCATCTTGCCTAAGTGGAGACGCCGTTTGGGGTCGACTTTGACGGGCGTCTCCCGTGTCATTTTGTTGGCACCACAAATTCGCTGGAAGTCTGTAGATGTCGAAAGGCATCTGTTAAGCCACACATAAAGGAGTGGATGCACACAAGCACACACACACAAAGTTACACAAATGTGGTTCTTGCCTGTGCTGTATCCTATTTTCGCATGTGTCCTCAATGTGATTGTTGCTTTGCTTAGCTAATAAGCCATATGAACTCATTAGAGTCTGTTCATTTACCCATATCTGTCAACTGTGGCAGCAGTGTGTGTGTGTGTGTGTGTGCGCGCGCTCATCTACAGGGCATATCTTTCCCTTCTGCTCAGACTACTGTGGTTAATTTGGCGCTTGCTTACGAGGCAGAAACCACGACTGCAGGAGAAACACCTTTGCTAATTAACTAATTACAATAATATCACTTTTCTTTACACACAACTGCTGCTTATGGATGCCTAACAGCCTGTGTGGTGCATAAACCCAGTCACACACACACACACACACAAACACAACCCCCCGCAGTAAGACACACAATTGCTTTACAACAGCTCATTTTCATTAATCGCCACCCCCTACCCCCCTCTCCCTCTCAGACTACATCAGGTGAGGATATGCGTGATTTCACCAAAGTGCTGAAGAACAAGTTCCGCTCCAAGAAGTACTTTGCCAAGCATCCGCGGCTCGGTTACCTACCCGTCCAGACGGTTCTAGAGGGCGACAACATGGAAACGTAAGTACCACCGAGTTGCATTCAAAGCCATTGTCGAGTGCGTGATGAAATCCAAACTGTGTTCATTTACAGAGAAACGTCCTTACCAATAATAACAACTTGAATGTCTCGTGTGTGATTAAGGCAGGAATATGGAGTGAGATGTATGCATTGATGGAATTAAAAGGATTCTGTCGTTCACCAAATATACATGAGGCAGTGCTTGAAGTAGCGCTGTGTAATTTTTGGATCCCTCTAGCGTCTGCGTCGAGCGTTTGTTTACATTGAGGCTACAACCGCTATCTGCTGTCAAAAACATCATCTGCAGAGAGGAAGAGTGTGTGTGTTTGTGTGTGTGTGTGTTTGTGTATGCCCAGTCACATACAAGATGGCCACGTCGCAGTGTGTTTATGCTGTAAAGCAATCCGACCTGCCAATTTGAAAACAATACAGCGAAAACAAGCCGCAGAAGAGCACAACCTGATCAGACACTGCACCAATCTGACACAACACCCATCACCATGACAACATATGTAAATATGAAGACAGCACTTTCAGGTCCAAAAGTTACATCGTGGGGTTTTAATCTGTGTGAGGGGAGAAAGGTCAGGTGTGGAAATGTATGTGAAGATTTCTTACAGTGATTATAAGCCAATGAATCGCTTACATACTTACAGTAAATTAATCAATACACAATCGCGATTTGCTGATTTCGCTCTGATTATGGCGTTCAGGCTGTGTTTGAAAAAAATTGATTCGTTGCCTTTATTGGTGTAGAATCAAAGTTTTAACACGCCTGTGGAGATGGCAGAGAGTCAAATGCTTAGCGTTTGAAAATTCAAGGACAGACTAGGAATGGAACACGGCCCTGGACCTCTGGTGAAGTGTTCCGTGCCCGCTGGAGGAACTGCTGGAACTCCAGATGGCCGCTCCGCAAGTGATTGAATGTTTCCTTATCGGCCATATATATAATCACCAGTCAGTGGATTACAGGTTGTGAAAAGACTCATTCCTGACGCCCAGCACGCACACACTCGGCACAGTTTTTTAGTGTGTGTGGGGGAGCAGGGAGGGGAATGTTAATTTCCCCACTCCGTTTGTGTGTTTATTCACCTGTCAGGCCTGTCATCAGGTGCCACTCCGAAGCGGTAGATCATCTGTCTGCAAGCCTGTGTGTCTTTCTGTGATTTATGCCCCTACTCCTGCCAGCCATAAATCCCCCGGGAGACGATTAACTAGGTCCACATTATGCAGATGCCCCAGGCGGGTGCCTTGTCCACCCTGCTGGGGAGTGCGAGTCCTTCTCCAAAAACCACTCCGCTTCTCCTTACGTGCTCACTGTTTCCGTTTTTTTTCCCGTCTGTCCTTCTGTATTTCATGGAATCTGCCATTGCACAGCCACTCTTTTGTATAAGAACTCGCAAAAATGCACACACACACACACCTGTTCACTCACAATAGATTTTCCTCCCACGTCCAGCCGCACACAGTCACCTCTGATAGATTGCACTCCCTCTTTCATTCCTCCTATCCTACCCCGCTTCCTTTTTTCGCCTCCCACCTTGCTCCGGTTTCTCCTCCTCCCTTGAAAAATGAGTTCCCGCGGTAGCGCCCGCCCTGATAAATGCCTTTTGAAAAACGGTGGCAGAATCGCGGGCAAAATAGTAGAAACCATTTGAAGTGTCGCTGAGAGAGCGGAGAGTTGCACTTTCATGGTCATCGTTTTCTCCTCTCTTTCCCCACTTGAGAGCTTCGCTTGTGTACACTGTAGACACGTTTGGGTGGAGGACAGAAACCTTTGTGTGTGTGTGTGATTTTTAGTTTCCGGTGCAGTCAGATGTGATAAATCAAGTGAACAATGTCTCAAATGGATGGTTTTGCAGGCACCATATCAAGGAAATTAACACCGAGGCTGCTATAAAAGGATTTTTTGAAATATCACTCAGAAAGTTTTCTTACTCATTGCCTGTCAGTCAGAAGAATACATTTGATTGTCTGCTGTGTAATTGCACTCACTCCCCCGCCGTCTCTCTCTCTCTCTCTCTCTCTCTCTCTCTCTCTCTCTCTCTCTCTTTTCTCCCTTCCACTTTTGTGTCCTGGTTTCCCTTTTTTTGTACTCCACCCACACTCGTTTTCTCACCACCTTGACTGCACAAAAGCACCCACCCACTCTCACCCCTGACTCATACCTTCTTCTTCGTTCCGCGGCAGATGGGAGTTTTGATTTGCTAAAGCCGTATTTGATAATGTGAGATTCACCTCAGAGCCATTCAAACGGCTTCCCACTCAGTGTTGTGGTTTTTTTGTGTGCTCTCTAGCCTACATAGACGGGTTCAAGTAGGACACGACTCTGAGGCATTAAAGCTTTCAAGAAAGTTAATGTGTTTAACAGTGGCATTTCGAATAAGTGCTTTCATGGAGGAGTGAAACCGGACAAATCTTCTTTTACATAACAATTCACTTTTTTGTACAGTTTACAGAATATCGGCCATACTCTAGCCTCACCACTCTCCGCTCCACCTCAATTCTACCCAACTTTACTGTTTACCGCCAAGTTACGCTTGTGAGTCCTCATCAGGTGTTCGATTAACTCGCTCTCAGGGTATATATTCTCTTAACCAATTCTTTACTACAAGCACTCTGAAATCTCTATTGTCGCATCGCATTCTCTCATTGCCACAATGAAGCGTGGTCTCAGAACGCATAACGCGATTCACACATTTTGTTCCGCCTCGTTTCGTCTCGTTATAGAAAGGCAGACGCATTCATGGTGTGAGATTGTAACAATGGTCCCAGATGATTTATAAACTGACAATGTTGGCTACATTTTTAAAAATTCAAATGAACAAGCACGCTGGGACGCACCCACAACATCCCCGACCTCTGTGTGGCTTTGTTGTTGCGCCGTTGTCAGTCTGAATAGAGCCTAATAGCTTGACATTAATTCTGCCATTTTCTTGCAAATTTTATGTTCGAAAGAATGCAAATTCATTACGCCAATATGACACAATAAGACAAGACGAGACAAAATGTTGTGTTCTGATGTTTCATGAAGCTAAAATTGAAAAATGACGACAAAAAATAGTTGAAAACGAAAGCTGTGTTTGCGCTTTCCATTTCTCATTTTCTTGTCATTCTGCCTCTCACACACACACACACACACACACACGCATGCACGTCTCTCTCTTTTCAGCCTTCCAGCTATCTTTTTGACAGACAGGTAGAAGTGTCAGCGTGCACAGATGGTCTTTTTCCCCCCTGACAGAGAAGCCGCAGCAGAGGGAGGGAAGGGAGAAACGATGCTAAGCA
>OMOW01112162.1:0-12917 GCA_900312555.1 Lamprogrammus exutus
AAAATAAGGCTATTAGTCTCACTGGTTCTAAAGTGGCCTCTGGATTCAACAGTGAACGCACAAAATATTTGCAGCACAAACTCAGGAGAGAGTATGAGGTGATTCCAGGTAAAAGCTTCTAACCCTTTGATGTTCTATTCCTATTTCCTGTTAAATGTATACTAATCGCAGAGGAGGAGATGGGGATAAGCAGATGTGTGGTAAAATATGAGATGGAGGTCACACAAAAGGAGCTTCAAGTCAGTTTTGAGCCCAAGATTGAGTCAGATCACTGCTTCCTTCTCCTGCTGAACAGTGCTGGAATGTCGTCAGGTCTGACTGAGGTACAAACTTGTAACTCTACCCGTCGAGGTGACAGAGATTTTTTCAAATGTGTCGAGCGATGGGTTGGGTCTTGCATTGCGAACCAGACAAGAGACCGAAATCTAAAGACGGGCACTGCCGCCAGCCGAGGGAAAGCTCAGGCGGAAGACACGCAGAAGGACAGGAAAGAAGACAACGTTTTTAGATTTCGGTGTGAGTCAGGCTTTGAAATTGGGACAGATCGGGACAGATATCATGACTCATAGTCGCATGCATAATCTCAGAACCTGAATTAACATTCCTTTCGTTTTTTTGAGCTTAAATTCAGTTCAGACTCTTCCGATTGGAGTGAGATAAAGTGGAAAAACATGACTTCCACATGAGCAAAGTGAATGAGGAGGCTTAAAAATGAGAGACGAGGAAATGAAGACTGATGCTCACCACGGGGAACACGTTACGCAATCATTGGGATCGCCCAGTAAAATGTCATTTTATAGTTCAACATATAGTCCGACAGTGAACCCGTTTCAGTCTGTGTGATGAAACACCGCTGAACTGCTGTTTCCAAGTATCCATACGTGCCAGTGCTTCATTTGCTTACAGTTAAAGGACTGGTGTGTCTGACAAATGCTGGCTGAAACGGTGCGTCTGGACAGAGGAAACGATGGCATGATGGTGACTTTTCATCTCTTCTTTGCTCTCTCTCTCTCTCACCTCCAATCTGTCTTTCTCTCTCGGCGATCATTAGGAACTATTAATTAAAGAGTAAAGGATTATTCCAGTGGCCCGCAGTCTTTCACCTTCTCTCGTCATCATTCCCTCTCCCCTTTTCCCAGTGCTCTGTGGTGCTTCAGTTTATGCGTGTGTGTGTGTGTGTGAGTGTGTGAGTGTTTGCTGAGGAGCAGTGAAAGCCTTCCACCAGTTTTGGCAGCAGTTATCTCTTATAGACTTTTACAATGCAGGTAGTAGTGAATTTGTGTCAATATTAAACATGCAGAGATTAGCAGAGTGCAGGTCGATGAAACATTCTCAGGTGTGCATTTGTGTGCATTACCTCAAAGTGTAATTTCAGTTTTATATTTTGATCAGTTTTATGCTGCAGTAGCCCACCGTAAAGCGTAAATCTGCTGCGGTATAGCTGAGCGTGTCACAGATGCAGAAAGGCAGGTGAGGGAGAAAAGCCAGTGTGTCTTGTTTTTGCTCTTAAAAAAACAATAATTTAAATGTTTTTGTTTGAAAGAGATATGAATTATTTAATGCAACGTTCAATTAAAATGTGTGATTTATCCAGCATGTTCAATTGACTGCATTTCGACACCAGGAGCTGTGGTCAAAATATTAAAATTACTGCACCTCATGACAAATGAAGCCATTAAATCCTGTTATTATCATTATTAGTGGTAGTAGTAGCAGTATCATATCAAGTTCTTTGTTTTTTGGGCAGAAGGCAGGTCCTGGGTTCAAACCCTCTCTGTGTGGGGCTTTCATCTTGTGCCCTGTGTTTGCATGGCTTTCCACCATTTGCTTGCTAGAGTTGCGAACTGCCACAACGAGTTAGGACGGTCAAAAGTAGACGGCAATGCACTTTTTCTTAGCAAAGTGACTGTATTGGTTTGCATGCCTCACTCCATATGGGATATTGATTATTAAATGGTACCATGTGGCCATTTAAATGGACATTGAATTGTTGCTGTTACACTGTTCCTTTGCAGGATTTGAGCACAAGCTTTGTCTTCTTTGCACTGTTCAATACAGCTGTCGCATGAAGTCACCATTCTCTCAAGTCAACTCAGTTAGATGATTAATAACTTGTTGATCAGACACACACAAACCCAGCACGGAGCAGTTGCATATATTTGGAAACTCACTCACGTCGCGATTCAGCATTGCCAGTAAGGACCAAAAATTTGTTGTTTTTGAAGTCGGATGACAAAATATCAAAAATATTTCTTCTACGTCTCATTTCAAAAGTGATGGTGGCTGAGTTCTGTTAAGTTCTGCAGCAGTGTCCTACTTACCTTCTAAGCTCCTGCGTGGCTGTCTAAAGGTTTCCTGCGTGGCTGTCTAAAGGATCGCAGACCAACTTCAATCATCGCATAATAAAACATTTTCACGCACACATCAAAACCAGAAATTAGACGTAAGCAGCTGCTGTTGTCGATCCATCTGACCTTCCTCGAGTAATGCAGATCCACACTTACATTTCTAGTCCTTATATGCTCCGTTGTGTGTTTGACATCGAAAGTGACGAGAAGCTGTGTGGTTGATGAAGATGAAAAAGGAACTAAAACCTATGTCTGACTAAAACGGGATGATTACTGTAGCTTTACGTATCAAACAGAGAATGATATCATGAAGAGAGGTTTTACTTTACCACATCATCGCTATTATGTCGCTTCTTGCGTGTGCGTCGCATCTCTGAGCGAATGCACAAAGACAGCTGTGACTTACGAGTGCTGGTTTAGCAGCCGTGCGGAGGCTTTGTGGAATTGTCTTGAAGGTGTACAGAAGCTGTGTAAGGAAACCTTCAACTGCGAGACAGTGATCCCGGCAGCACACACACACACCCCAGGGAGTGGACATGCACTCTCGCTAAATACACCCGAGATTACCTCAGCGCAAGCGTATAAGCTTGCCGCTGTGTTTTATAGTGTGAGGATGAAGACAGATATGTCATAACGCAAAAACTTCACAAACACGACAGATATCTGCGCACACACTCACACATTACTGCTCTGTGAGAACCTTCCACTGAATAACATCTTTAAAATCTAATACAAACTGTTATCCCACAGTAACCTCAAATAAAAGGCAGGAAAAGTATTATGTCCTCACTCTGGAGGACAGGTACACGAACACACATGTACACACACACACACATACACACACATACACAATTTAATCCCTCATCGTGTCACATCAGCTGTCCTAAAAAAGTAGTTTATTTTGGTCAAAATCCCAAAGCTCCCAACCATCCCATCTATCTTGAACTTCCACCCTCCATCAATTACGCCATCTACAGCATCAGAGGACACGACGGCGGCACACACCTAATCATAAACCTTAAAAAGTCCTGGCCTGTCTGCCTTCTGTCTCCCTGTGAAAAGAGGACAAAAAGAAAATGGAGAACAATAGGACAAAGAGAAATGGGGAAATATAAGTGGGGTGGAGGTGGAGGGCTCGTGTGTTGTCAAGCACTCCCACGGGCGTCGCGTTGGCATGGCAAGGTGTCGCAAACGCATCACTTAGCCTAAGCGAGACCGAGGGTGATATTTAACATTCTATCATATTAGACGGCAGAGATCAAGCGAGGTGAAAAGTAACACATCTGTCAAAAAGCTTCGCCGTCGCTGTCGTTTATGAGCCGGCGCTAATTCATCCAACTCAGTAACTGCAGTCAGAAGCGATTGGCATTAGGTCATCCCATATGTAGAGAGAGAGAGAGTAGGTGTGCTGCCGCTGCTTCGCCAGTCAAAAAGGCGACAGCTAATTGATTTGTTGGAAGAGTTTGCACACTATAGCATGTGGCCTTCATCAGTGTATCAAAGTATCCAGTTAGGACTTGAGGCTTAATGGCACTTTCAACAAAGAATTTTCAAAATAAGAGTATGCCATAAAATCGTCCGTCAAGAGATAAGTCACAAAAGGTAAAGTGTCAACAACCTGTGAAATATCATAACGATAATAATCAATAAGTGATAAGAAGAACACTTTTTTTTGTTGAAAAACTTAAACTTTAAGTGACTTCCTAGTAAGCTATTTTAAATGTAAAATACTAAATCACTTAAATTAACACGCATAAATTAAAATACATTAAATAAAAAAATATATATTTAAAAAGGTTTTAAAAAATCACAAGTTACAGGTGAAATTCCTGATTTAAAATAAATATTAATATACATCTTTAACATTTTTAAAATAATCTAAAATAAGTAACATGATTAAGAGTGAAATGAAATTATGGAATCCTCGGCTTGAAGACTCTTTTAGTTTTCGTTTTTTTTTGGTGACATTTTTTATACTATTTACAAGCCCACATGACAGTCGATCCTGGCCCAACCTGAGCTCTCTAATCCCTCACATCACTTGATCACCAAACAGTCGCAAAAAGGTGAAAACGTTTTCAGGACTTCACTGTTGTGTCACAACTGTGAGGATCCAAATTGGCATTTATCTTTATGAAAATGTCATTAACTTATTGGATTTTGTTAAGATCAATTTTTGCTTTGTTTGTGGTGTAACAGTAGTGCTGTGTGTGTGTGTGTGTGTGTGTGTCTGGGAGAAGGAGAAAGTGGGAAAGTGCATGTGTTTGTCTGTGTGTCTGTGTGTGTTTCCATATGCATGCATGAGTTTCATGTCTCCACACATCATTGCACCTTACACACACGCACGCACACACACTTCCATGGCCAGGAGGTGTTTGTTTCTCTTTTAAATGGGCGACGCGCCATATGTGTGGTCATTAGTCTAAAGACCGTCCTTCAGCCGCACCAGAGGACAACGTGTCAATGAGTAGATTAACTAGCCACCGATGTTCCCCGGCTTTACTAAAGGACCTTGAATTATAGCAACTTTCACTTTGTTTCACTCTCATCTATTTTATCGAAAATATCACACAAATCATAAATGCCATGACGAATGTGTGGCTTTAGGGGGAGAGACCCAAGCATGTGTTTCGAACACGCGACCGAGGAAAACAACGATGTCGCAGCCGCGTGTTATTGCCAAGAAGAGAGAGAATAATTGGAAATGGCGTTCACGGCACACAGGATCAATTTGTATGTTTCCCTTAACTGGTGTTGTGGTTTGACCACGGAGCGAAGCGTTGCTCTTTGCTCCACTTAAGATTTTTAACCTCTATTAGACTGAGGCCCGGCTGACACTGTCTCCTACTGTAGCTACAGTAAATTGGCAATTTGGAACCTTATATCTGCCCCATTCCTCTCTGTGTCTATTACAGGAGATTCATTGTTTCGGCGCCTTGTCGCAGACAGGGCTGCTGTCAATGGATAAAGTAAACACACACACACGCGCGCACACTCAGCTATGGGAGCATGCATTCATGTATGGTTGTTTGCAAGCACAAGACATAAGAAAGCACGCACTTTTAATACTAAGTTTAGCATTTTTTACTCTCGTGATTGACATCTAACGGCAGGTTGATGAACAACACCTCTTAATTCCATGCGAAATGCAACTGTTGCAGCAAGGTGATGTTACTAGTTGACCCAAACAAATTGGCGTTGACGTTCTTTTCTGTAGCTAGTGACTTTTGAACCAAGTCTAAATATAAGCAAATAAATATAAACTTACTGCTTCAAAAGGGAATTTAGTTTTCAGATTTTTTTCTTCTTGAAGCCGTCTCCATTTATTCTTGTTGCCGTTGGTCACCGGTCGCTTTCTTTGTGAATGACTCTTTCTCTTTTTTTATTCTCTGGAGAAGAGATTTGCGCCTCCACAGTTTTCTCCCTTTTCTTTGCGTAACATTGTTTGTGGTGCGTAGACTAGTCCAAAAAAATGTACTCACTGCCTACTGGGCTGGAGTCACCTTCGCAACACTTTTTTCATATGTCACTAAACGCGTCAAAGTTGTAATGTGACACATGACTGCCTGCCTCATTTTACCATGAATGTCAGGTCTTAAATTTAGATTTTATTTTTTTTAAACAAGAAAAGTTAAGGATTATCACTTTAACAAAAATGTACAAATATGAATGAACTCACACATGCGTAAACTCACACTAAACGCTGTTTGTATATACATTCAGATGCGCTTGTTTGCAAGTCCAAGAAGTAAGAAAATGAGACACTTAAATGAAAATGCACAAATATGGACTCAAACACAGTTCCAGTGTGACCCAGACTCTCTCTCTCTCACACACACACACACACACACCAGCACACATACACGGTGAGGATGTGATATCAAGCAGACACGGGGCCTTACCTGAGCCCTGCTAGCCCTGGGCCTGTCACTGCGTATGGACCGACCCATTTATCATGTAATCTGGTGGGGAGAATGGACGGGGCACTATCAGCAATCTGCTATTGATCCACGCCTGGGGCCCCTGCTATTGTTCATCTGTAGCCCCCGACTGGCACCCGGCATTAATGAAAGAAACTAAACAATGCATAGCAATCAGACACCCCCCAAATCACCCTTTCTTCCCTCTCTCGGTGTTGAGAGAAAGAAGACAGAAGGTGTTGGGGTGGGGGGGTGAAAAGAGAGAGGTGGCAGAAAGAAAAAGTTTGTTTTTTTGTTTGAGTTGGGGAGAAAACTTTTGTTATTATGTTTCCCTTTGAGAAGGTGTGAGCGAGGGAGAAAAACACATTTATCATGTCAGAGAAGGCTCATATCATCCCTGACCCTGAGCGCCAGACGACGGCGTTGATATCGAAGTTGCCTATTGAATAATACTCAACACCATCCTCCGCTAAGGAAATAGAGACGTATGGTAAATCAGTGCGATTGAGGGCAACAGCAGTTAAACGCTTTTTGGGGGTTTTCAAAAAAAATACTGATAAAGTTACGATCTTTAAACTCAATGAGACGTTTAGGGTTGCGGACCTCGGCAGGAGTCGAGGATTACTGTATATCTTCATTCCTTTAACGTGCATTTGGAATGATTTAGCTATGTGACCAGGCAGAGCTGTTAGACATGGAGAGAAAAGTTATCAATCAAATCAGATCCAAAGATGCCCCATCAAAGAACAACAATCCCCTTTTTCATCTTTGTAGACATATATAGACCCACAACTTGTCAGACATTTTGTAATAAAACTATGTTGCACCTGCGAGATATAAAAGTGGACCTGATCTGGACCAATCAGGGTTCAGCGTGTGGGGAAAACTGGGCCATTTTCCAGAGCTCTTGTTTCCAGGCAGAAGAGAAGCTGATTTATCCATGGAGGCGCTATTGTCATGTTGCACCAGGAAGTGTGCCAGCTACCAAAGCACAGCACCCACAGGACTTTAACTCATCTGTTGCCGCCGCCGTGTGAGTGTAAACGTAAGCGATGCTACACACAAATGACTCTGTATACACACAAGTGTTTATTGTGCGATTAATAGCGAGAGAAGCATATGTCACCACGCCCATTGCACACAACACACACACATGCTGCAGGAGGGTCACGTGCAGGAGGACGCTCTCCGCCTCCTCGTTCTCCGGCTCCTCTGACTCCACCTTGATCCCCTCCTCCTTCTCGGCTCGTTCTCCTCTGAATCCAGTTTGACTCCTCCCTAATCTTGTCCTTGATGAGAGAGAGAGAGACAGATTTGCCGCTCACGCCCAATTAAATGTTTTTTTTTCATGTTGTTGTCAAATTGGGTGTTAAGTAAGCAAATTTATTAGTACGCTCACTTAAAAAAACTCTGACCAGAAAGCCTTACAGCAATTTCCATGGTATCAAATGTTATTATTACAAACTCCGTCTGGTCTTTGTACAAAATGAAGATTTTCAATACTTTGTCGGTCAGGTTTCTGTGGCGAAAAGGTACTGGGACTGTTAGGTCTATAACACAGGAAGTCACTGATTAGGATGGACACACAGACACCTGTCTGTGGCTCCAGAGGTCTGAGAAAGTCAGTCAGATAAAACAAAAAAGAGTAGATGCTTATTTATATATATATATATATATAGACGTTAATATATTCATGCAGTCAGGTCGTAAGTCGGGCAGCAGTTCAGACAATTAGTCAGTCAGCGGGTAAGTCAGAGAGACATGTATCCCCCCCGGAAAACCCCAGGGAGCAGGGGTTGTGTGAGAGGCAGCAGCCAGGAGATAAGGCTCTCATGTGGGGCTGATGTTGTGTAATTCCCCCTCTGATACAGCGAGGCCCCGGCTCTCAGCTCAGCCCTGAGCTGCACAACCTCTCCTGAGACTCAGCTGTTACAAGCCAACCCTGCCACCACTTTGAGCACACACTCAGAGAGGTGCTTAAGCTTGTGTGTGTGTGTGTGCGTTTGTGTGTGCATGTCAGAAAGAGAACGAGCAAGTGTGTCATTTTCCATGAGAAGCTCAGACAGGCTGAGGTTAAAGCCAGTTAAGTTCCTAGAGGGAGAGCAGATCAAGCCACTAAGAGTGCTGCTCAGATCTTTGTGCTTACAGTATATACGTACGGGTGTGTGTGTGTGTGTGTGTGTATTTGTCCCATTGCAACTACTTATTTTATCTATGTTCTTAATCCATGGACAATCAACATCACTGTCACAACACTGCTTCACGTTCATGCAGGTTCACAAACAGTTTTCACGTTTTCATCTTATATAATGAAGAGGTTTGGTCTTGTTTTGTCTTTTTTCAGTCTGTTTTTTCAACTAAAAGTAGAAAACATAGTTGATACATTTATGTAAGAAGATTCAGACCAGTCTTACAGGGAATATATTATATTATGTTCTTTTCCTTTGCGTGTGTATAGAAATAAAGTAGGGAGTATGAGCTGAACATAACATAACAAAGTTGACGTCTACAGAAATGCATCCAGTAAGATAAACCCATAACACCTGATTAGACGCAACGATGAAGAAGAAGATGACTCTGTAGGCCAGCTCAGACCTGATGCAGTTGCTCAGAGCCTTGAAGAGACGTACACTTAAACATCGTGTTTTCACTCCAGGCCCCATTATACTTCAAAAGACATAGGCTGAAACAGCGAAAGGGAACGCTCGAGTACTTTTTTTTATGTCAATCCACCCTGCGGGTACGAACTGCAGAATGGTCACGAGTCGCCCGTTACCAGAGGCAACAGTGAGAGAGGCTTACAATCGACAAATGCCATAGTTTATTTTGTGATAAACAGAGTAGAAAGGAAAGTTTCTCCATCTTCGACAAATGCCATGAATGCGGAGTGTAGGCGTATTGCTCCAACAGCAAAGGAAGTAGTGAATGGTGGTTAGCCTCACAGCAACAAGGTCCAGGTTAACAAGAAGGTCTGGGTTTGAATCCCGCGCCAACCCTGGTCCTTTCTGCATGGAGTTTGCAAGTTCTCCCCCACCCACATTAACTGCATTAATAGCTCCCGCCGGTGCCCTTGACCAAGGCGCTAGAATAACGATCTGGAGTTGTTCCCTGGGCGCCGGACTACGGCTGCCCATTGCTCCTCAGGGATGGGTTCCATGCAGAGAGCTCCATTTGCCTTGTGGGCCCTACACAAAGAACACAGAAAGAACCTGAATCACAGCATCTTTAACCTTCCAAGGCATCCATTTGCCCCGAAAGATCTACTTTGGAAGAATTATAGAAGGGACTTGAGAAGTTGGGGGGTTTCAGCGTTTTACTCAAGGGCACCAGCAGCCCTTTGGGTACAAAACAGCTCTCTGCAGCCCCACCAGCACCAAACTGCAGAGAAAAGGAAGCTCTGAGACACACAGGTTGCTGCACAGATTCACTATCAGTACTGCACTGCATGGCATCAGAGAGCCATTTCCTCTCCCATCAGCCTCCAGTGCTGCGAGGGTTGAACAGTTGATTTAAATCCTACATCACCTTCCATTGCCTAGTCTATCACTAACACTTAAGATCGCATCCCCATTCCCCATTCCTGCTTACCCTGCCCTATCCTCTGTCTGCTTTCACCGCCGCCACCACCACCACGTCCTCTTACCCGCCGATGATGAGCCTCTCTCTCCGGTGCTCCCTGCTGATGCGAGGAGGCACGTTGACATGTACACACTCTGCGGAAACGTGGAATACAAGACACGGGAAAATTGAGAGTGTGGATGCAACGGATATGTACACAAATGCGTGCAGACAGAGGCACATTCCCAGTCACAAAATCCCATTTACAGACAGAGGCATGCATGTGTATGAGGAGGGGATGACAGAAACAGCATGTACCCAAGGATTTAAAAGTAATAACGCTTTCATGTAAAAATATGTCATTTTTCTCAGACTATCTCAGAATTATACATTGCAGAAGCACTTCGACCTATGCCTCATTTTTGTTGATTTGAGCTGTTTATCTTTTGTGCCAGTCTCAAGCCGTCATAAGCAAATTGCAAATCGTCATGAAAGTTTTTAGCTGAATACTGAATGACTGAATGACTCAGCACTGAATGACTCAGCACAAATTACAGTAGATTAAAATTTTATCAATCAGTTTTACACATTAAATTCAGTTTATTGCTCATGTTGAAGCACTATTCAGCATGTGAAAACTGATATCTTGCACTTGTAGGCTAGTGCTAGCTATCTTGCTGGATAAAGCTAGTTGTTGCGGACTTAATCACGGTAATAGTTCAGAACCAAGTCTCTAAAATGTCCGACGAGGAAGAAACCTTGTGACTTAAAGCTTGTGAGGCAAGTTATCGTTTATAAGTGTGTGTTAAAGCCATTAAACGTGACAAGCTACAGAACTTTAACACTTTTAATGGCTGTTGTCGCGTCTCGATCTGATCTCTGTTGACACAGTTTCGCCCTTTACAAGATTGACTACCAAGCTTTAGTGATGCCAGTTAGGTATGCGTTCTCATTAAATATACTTGAGAAAATGGTGGAAATGTGTGAATTAAAGGTTATATGTCAACACCAAGCAGTCAGCAGGGATGAAATGAAGATGCTTCAACATTGATTACTGTTTAAATGTTGTAGCATTCAACGTTTAATGGTTTTAAGAAGAGAATATCTGACGAGCGTTTGATGTAAAACAAACTTAACTTTATGGAATGCATGATGAATTTGTGTCTTTATGTGTTTCATGATTGTATACATATCAGTTATTACAGCAGAACTAGTGTCACAACGAGTAAAATAAGGCAACTAGTGATAACTCACACAGTGATGAGCAAAGTTGGTTGATTTCGAATTTAAAATGGTTGAAAGTGCAAGAAAAAAGAAGCAGCAAGCTAAAGATTATAGCTTAATTAATACAGGTTATTGGGAAATGTGTGCACTGAGAGCAAAACACCAGAATAACGAGCACATGGTCAAACTAAAATCATGAAAGATGCAAAAGCTGTGGTTTATTGAAATGATTTGAAGTAACTTGAGTGGAATTTCAAAGGCAGCTGTCAAAGACATCTTTGTAGGTTAAACGATCACGAAAAATATGCGTAGGCTTTACACGTCTGACAGACATCACTTTCATATGTGAGTTCCAAAGCCACATCGAGTTGTTTCGTTATGACGAGATGGCAATTTGGAGACCAGTTGCATTCAAGGAAGAAAACCCTACAATGAATTAAAATGAGGGCAAAGCCCAGAGCCATGAAATAAAGCATTACTTTCTAATGAGTCATGTGTCCAGATGGGTTTACTTTTGGACAAAGGACAAAGCTGTTTCCAGATATTAAACACACATGGTGTTGGGTCTGTAATGGGCAGCCATCATTTAGTATTTACTGGAGGTCTGATGACATGTCTGCATATTTGTATAACAGCTACATGATTTGATTAGGAACAGCCCAGCATGCAAACACCGGATGATCCAGATGATTGTACTTCAAAACAATAAAATCTCTACACAGACTATTAAAGGAGCATGCAAGTGGTTTGCATAATTTATCCCAATTACTGCAAATAACATCATTTACATTACTTATTACATATTTTTCAATTTTCCAACAGCTTTCAGGGCAAAAATCTGTATTATCCAATTCTAGCAATAATCCATCCAATCCATCTGTCTGTCCCCGTCACATGACTCCCTCACCTGTTCTCCATCACCTCCTTTGCCTCCATGTTTTCTACATACTTGCCTTGACACTTTAATCTCTGTCAGAGCGTCTTGTGGCATAGCTCGAGCCTTCCAGCCTTTGTTCTGTCTGTTTTGTGTTTTCCTGCTCATTCTTTCACACACATTCCCAGCATCTTTGGTACAAAATCTTCCTTAGTTCCTGTTACTTTTAGCAACACACACAAACACAACAAACACTTGCACGCACAGAGCAGTCACAAGGTGCTTGCCTAAATACAAAAGTCTGATTCGTTCACTTCATCACCACAAACCAACAGTTTTCGCTCCTCAAGCAAGTTTGAGATTTAAGATTGAGACCCTGGTATGAACTTCTTCCATGTCGTCCCAATCAACAAATGTAAACACCACTGAGGACTCAATCATTGAAATCTTAGGGGAAGTAGATTTCCGCCTATACCTTTCAAGAAACTATACAATAGATGATTCATAAAGCCTCAGAGGGCGGGGAAGCTGCCCCAGATATTCATTCGATCTGGTTTCGATATATGGATGGGTGACTGTTGACGGCCAAACACACTCATACAGCTGAACTTGCCAAAAATATCTCTGCACTCGGTAGATTAAACTTTTTTTTTTTGCTTCGCCGCATTCTAAACAGTCACAGAGCTGCAGTCTCTCTCAGTGCTGGGTCATTATGTCTGCATCCTTTTATCATTTGCATATAGACAGTCTCCGCAAATACTTGTAGTCTCAACAACACCACTTTCCTCAATTTGCCACAATATTGGAGTACACACCCGGGCTCCCGTGGACACAAACACAGATATGAGCACGCACATCTGACAAACACACACAGTGAAGGGAGCACAGGTAGACGCTGTAATTTGTTTGTGACCTCTAAAACTTCGACTGTTTTTTTTTTTTTTTGTACCTGTTTTCCCGTCAAATGATGAAGGTAACACCCACGCAAAGGCA
>OMOW01112167.1:0-17627 GCA_900312555.1 Lamprogrammus exutus
CTATGCAGCCTAGCAAACTGCACAGACCTCGCTGCAGCGATAATCTCTCTGACAATAAAACCTGCAAAGACAACTGAACTTCTATTTCTTTATTTTCACCAGCAATCACTCTGACTATTACTGAGATTTCCACCACATTAACTAAATATTGTATTATGTTATAATCCAACGTAAAGACAAACTGTTCCTGTGGGATTTCTTTTAGGCTTTCTTGGTTGATGGCATAGTTGTGCTTTGAAAGAATCTCACAAAAACTCTGCAGGAACGTATTGTGAGAAGGTACCAAAATGGAGAGGGGTATAAGGAACTTCACTTCACAGTGAGGATTATCGATAAGTGGAGAAAAAGAGGCACCACAGGGACGTTGCCAAGACCAAGATGTCCTCAGGGAGGAAAACCTCATCAGGGAGTCTGACAGCAACATTACAGGAGCTGCAGGAGATTTCTGTGAGTAACAAAATCTCCTGCGTTCAGCCACTCTGGACTGTGGAGACCGGTGACAAGACCTAAGCAATGTTACGAAAATATACACTGAATCACCTCAAACCAATTTGCTAAAATATTGTATGGTGTAAAGAGACCAAAATCAAACTTATTGTCCTTAATTCTAAGTGATGTGTTAGCTCAAAGACCACAGAATTTATCAGCGGCAAATTTTACCTGAATAACACATTAAAACTGATTATATAAATTGGTATTTGTGATTTGCCAGTCTATGCACAGCAGTCACCTCAGTCACCTGCACACACACAGTGCTTTGTTAGAGGCTTTTACCTCCACTCAAGCGGACAACAAAAGACAAAAGCTTTGTTCTGGGGAAATGTATACCAACTGCTCTGCCTCGGGCACTGTACAGGGAATCACCCAACTCTGCAAGTCCGAAGTGCCCCCACGCTTAATATGACGCACAACTCATTCAATTCCAATTCTTTACTGAAACATAAGCTCCAAAAGAGTTGGGTTGTCAGGGTAGCTGTTTGGGTATAAAAACAGTTCAGAAGTCTGGGATGAGCGACTAATGCATTTGATTAAAAACAATCAAAAATGAGCTTTGTCCCAGATTTGAATGAATATACAGTATGTATACTTATATTTTAACAACAACTAACCAGTCAGGAAGAACACCTGAATAAGTTAAAAGGACAGGTTCATATAAAACAAAGGAGCTTTTGAGAGTGAGACATTTCACAATTTTGTACAGAAATAGTTCAGCTATGAAAATGTCTTATTTCTCTACCTGCCTAATGTATCATCATACTATTTTGCATCATTAACAAAATGTAAAAAAAGAGGTTAATTTTTTTTTTTATGTGTCCATTTTTGTGTGAGTTTTCCCTTAAATTCTTCACAACTGGGATATTAAGCAATGCCTTTATCGCCCTATCGATGTAAAATAAATAAATAAAAATCATCATTTCCATGTAAGTTAATCACATGGCAACATAAAATCAGAGAGAGGCTGGCTTCGAGTGGACAGAGAGTAAAACTGCACGAGGATGTTTCCCTCATATTCCACAGAGGAACAGTAAACTACTCTGTGCCCTGCAGTCTCTTCTTCACATTGAGGAAGTGGGAGTAATCTTATATCTCTGACAATGGATTGTATGTTTTACACCAACCTTCTCTTCTATCCAACATTTCTCTGTGCACTATAGGCAGCACAGAACACAAATCACTATTTTCTCCAGAAATGGAACGTTCAGAGTGGTTGGGCAGGAGACACGGAAATGTTCAGTTATCATTTAATACAAATCTCTAATATAAATTTACATGTGTGAATTGCGGAAAAAATGGAAGGAAGAGATGTTTTACATCTGCGAATAGAACAGATGGAGGAAAAACCATGGAGATATTCAAGCTTCAGCCAGTAAAGAATGGAAAAACAAGTTAGTCCGGATAAAGTAAAGTCAGGCTCTCTTTCAGGTGTGATTCACTGCAGCTATGCGGGTAAACAGGTTGTATCATTCGGACAGAGGCACTTTTGTCTGCTGCATTTGTTAAAGTACACACAGATACAGAGCTCAGCAGTCTGTAACTGGGATTGTTGGTCCATATGAAAAAATGTTCAGTATAGGGTAACGCTCTAAAGGTAAGCATTTCTTGTTCATATGGAGACACAGTATTGCCTTATTCTTACCCAATATGACTGTGTTATTATGTATAAAAGAGAAAGCAGGCAGACACAGTCCAAAAGTCTTATGCTGATCAAGTAATATATATTAATTAACACCAGATGAAACATTCTAATTAAATGTATCTGACAAATAACTAACATAAGATGAATGTAGTGTGTGTAGTGTAGATTCTTATTAAATCTGATGGTTTCTCTATCTAGTTTGTGTAATTGTATTGCTGCAGTCTTTTAATCTTCGTGAAACTTTTTCTGCTGCTCATCTTGGCCAGGACTACCCTGAAAAACAGGTTATTTATCTCAATGCGACTTTCCAGGTCAAATAAAGGTTGAATAAAAAATAAAAGTGGGGTAAAAACTTGAAAATTTCCCATTGAAAAGTGGAATTAAACTGGAAAGTCTAAATCTGCAACGATTGCTTTTTGTTGTCTCCTCCTGAGCATTTTCAGTTCAATTCAACATGCTTTGCTCATCCCCTGTGGGGCAATTACAGAGTACAGCACACACAAACACACACAACACATCAATAGAAATCAATAGAATACAGGAGAACAGTAAGATAATCCCTCTAATTATAGACCGTATGCTGTAAAGGCTGAAGGCAGTCGGTACACAATGTGAACACTCACGTTATTGATCACATGTTTTTACTGGACATCAATATAACCTCTTTAATTCTCTTTAGGTAAAGTGCTTCTTATGCCCATTTGCCCCGTGACATGACAGGAACATTCCCATAACCTCAGGAAACGAACTTTTACCCGCTTATTTCCTGTATGGAACTAATTGTAACCAATTCTAGACAGCTTCTGAAAATTGAAATTTAATCTTGAGAGATGTTTGACAAAATAAGAAACACGTAAACTTTAAATCATGATTATTTCTACCTGATAGGTTTGGCCATAACTTCTTAGAAACTTCAAATGATTTTCTGCTGTCACGGACTTGAATTTTAATATTTTTATTTTCAGATTCATTTTCTTTGGCATCATGAGAAAACTGCCAAAGTGCCAGCGGAGGGCGCTGTTTACGCTACTGGGAGTTGGTCTTATCTGGTGTCTGATTTTGCCTTATATCATTCTGGTCAGTATCAATATTCATTCACCTTATACAACCACAAAAACATATTTCTATTTTGCACATTTATAAAATCCTTAACTTTGACTTGACTTGCATTCAAAATAACAGATTTTGGTTGCTCTTGCTCTTCCCTCTAATGATTCTAGAGCACCTCTGGCAACAAGTGGATCGGAATGACCAGTGGCAACAGCTTGAGGTGGCATGGGACAGTGAGGATGAGAGCTAACATGTCTAAAGGTGAGAAGAATAGGACCAATTATGTATGCTGCATACATATGTAGATGCATAATGGGGCAGCAGAAGGCTCCATGAGAAATATGTAAATAGGTTAACTACTACACAGCATTATGCATTATGAAGCGTCGGTTTTAGGGTCCCAGGTTAAAGCTGTTGTCATGTCGACGTGTCAAATCAAATGGTGATGCTTTTTGACATCATTACCTTAAATCTGGCACTGTGCATTTTGAAATGTTTTAAATAATTTAAAAAAAAACGATGACCTTCATAGAGTTGTATAGTTTATGCTTACAATACAGTTGAATTGGTAGTATTGTCAGTTTCAGGACTGGAGGATGAGATTAAATATAGGAGTCACCAACCCAGTCCTAAATGAGCCCCAGTCCTGCAGTTTTTCTATCCCGCCCTGCAATTCATTAATGTTACTGGTATTCCAGGTTGCTCTCAGGAGCCTGGAATACCAGGCAGGATAGAAGACCTTCAGGACGGGGGCTCACTGAGGACTGCTGGGCACAATCACAGCAGGATAATGAGAATGGCCTTATACAAGCGTTAATTATTCATCAAAAAGGAGCTATCTCGTTAAGAAACACAAATTATATCTGCTCCCCCTCTTTTCACCCCCTTCTTTCTCTTCCAGACATAATGAGGAGTATAAGCAAGTTTTTGGATGATATCCTGACCATAATGGAAGGCAGAGTGGAATCTCCAGACTGTAAGATAACTTTCCTCAGATAGTCTTCATTTTTATTCTCATCAAATAATGATTTCATAAAATTGTGTCATTTTTATTTAAGAACCAATCCGCGAGAATCAGAGTCCTATAATCAGTGATAGATAATTGTGCATAATTGCTGTCGTGCTGCTTCGATTCATCTTTTGGTCCTGTGAAATGCTTCAAAGCAGATGAATTGTTTGAATTAATTAAATTAAATCAATGAATTCAATTATCACAAATGATCTCCTAGCGAAACGCCTCCCTCCTGCGCCCCCCGCGAGGAACTACAAAGAGGAACTGGAGGTACTGAGGGTTAGAATGGAGGCAGAGGAAGAGAAAGGACAAATGAGAGAAATGGTGAATGTGGAGCTGCGCTCTGACAAACTCTATCTGCAACAGCAAGTGACTCATTTAGAGGAACTCTTAAAACTACATGCCAAAAAAGAGGAGAAAGAAAAAGAAAAAGAATCAGGTAAAATAACCCTGCAGAAATCCACTGGATTGGCATTTTATTTGTGAATAATTTACCACAATAACACATTTCTACATTAATATGCAGGGTATTGTCTTGTTTCCACATTTTCAAGGCTTCACTATGCATATAACATATTTTAGGTTTGATGTATGTCAATTATGAGGCAAGTAGAGGGGACAAACATCTTTTGTTTGTTATGTCCACTTCTTTGTGTTTTTGTCCTCCTTAGTCGATCAAACCCAAAACAATGAAACCTGCCAGAAGCCACAATCCATGGTTGGATTCCCAGACTGTGAAGGGAAAGTGAAGGTGAAAATCAGATTAACATACTTGAAGAGAGTCTGATCTCTTTAACCAGTCATTGCCCTGCCAAAGGTCATTTTGTTCCCCTGTTCTGTGCTTTTGGTCATGTGGCATGTTGTATTTATTATGTTTGTGTGTGTTGGTCATTTTTGTTGTGTGACTTTGCTCCAGTGGATTACGAAGTACTGGAAGTCTGACCCTTGCTACAGCAGCTACGGGGTGAATGGATCTCTGTGCTCCACCCTCATCTACCTCAGTGAGGTACTTGCCTATGTCACCTATTCAGTGAGAGAACATTGTGTGTTTGTGTGTAACTGACCCTCATCCTTTCTTTGTGCGGTTAAGATAGAGTCCTGGTGTCCTGTGCTCCCAGGCCGAGTCCCACCAGCTCAACCAGAAAACAATGAGGTGAAAGCAAAAGCCAAAGTGTACATGTAACATAACATGTCATTGTTGTCCTAAAGTGACAATGCACCATTTACTGTAATATTATATCCATATCATATTGGCTGAATTATGATAATTTTTTCAAATTCTTAGTAGTTGGGATTGGGAATTTGTAGTTTGGATTTCTTCTTCTTGTCTCTCTTACAGTAAGAAACAAACTTTGATGGACAAACATACTCAGAGTGTATGCATTTACAAATACTTACTTCTCAATCACTAATTTCAATACTCACTAGATTAATGAATTTTCAAAATAGTGGATAGTGACAGCCCTAATTGTAAATAGCTTTGGATGAAGTCTAAATCAGATGAACCAAATGTTGTGAAATGAGACGTACTGTATGTTTTCCAGGGTGGCATGGGGTCTGGCCATGCAGAGGTACAGGAAAGCCTAGAAGGACTGTATCCATCCTTGGAAAACAGAACTGAGTTCAAGTGGATCCTCCAAAGGGTTCGCAGTATGGAAGAGGTTTGGGTCAAAGCTGGACGCTCCATTTCAGCCAAATACAACCTCACAGGGCGGACTACAAAACATGTAATATCCCCATCACTGTTGCTTTTTAAAAAAACCTCATCACGAATATTCAGATCTACACCATATAGTTTAAGACAAGAACCACTGGAATTACAAGTGCAGTAAACATTTTTGTATCATTGTACATAATCTTTTATTATAAAAAAAAAAAAGATCATACTCTAAAAATCATAAGAAATAGATCACTGGTATAAATATTAGCATTCAGTTAGTTTCAGGGCCATGCAAAAACTGCTGGCAGGACCCTGAATCAAATGAAAGTGAACATTTGATGTTTCTAATCTATGGAATTCCCTCTTCCTTGTCCAGATCCTGGTGCATCCTGGTGCGGTGACAAATGAGGCGGGTCTCAAAATAGCAGAAAATGCCTTCCTTGGTGGCCCACTGGGGGAGTTAGTCCAATGGAGTGACCTTATCGCCACACTGTACATCCTAGGTCACCATCTTCACCTTTCCGCATCCATACCTGACCTCAGGGAGTGAGTGTGCGCCCAAACCATGGCCTTTGCATCAGTCTCCTTTCCTGCAGTCTGTAAAAATAGCAAGTTTGAATTAATCCTAAAAATATGCCTACATGAATGCCTACAAATTTGACCATCTTACCTTCTTCTAGGTTTTTGCCTTTTCAAACAGGTGGCTGCCCTCCTCGTAATCCAAAAGTTGACGCAAACCTGATCTATACAGACATTGTTGGCCTTATACAAATGCAGTCTGTATTGGGTGAATCTTGGACCAAATACAGGCAAGTATCTGGAGCTGAATCCACCCCCACCCCACCTTTTCCTCATTTAGGTAACAACATAATACCTCCATTTGGCCATTCCTGTCACTTTGAAAATACAGAGACTGAAGTGTCTAATTCTATTAAATCTGTCCCTTTCATTGCTGTCTGATATTGCACAGAACACATTTACCTGGAGAGATAGAGCATCGAAGTCAGTTTTGTGTGCCATAAGGACAAACAAACGATGAGGCTCGCCCTTTTGATCATTTAGTGTAATTTTGGAAAGGGCACAAGTCTGAGGTGTAATGCAACTGTCTGTCGCAGACAAATATGTGTTCAGGAGGGAGATGGAGAGGATAATAGGGCAGTTATGGTTTGGAGAGAAGGTGTCTCATTGGAGAGAAGGTGGGCTGAGAAGGCAGTAAAGTTCAAGTAGGTGAGGTGAGATCAGAGTAGAAAGCTGAGCAGAACGGATGATCTCAGGACTGCTGGGAATTGACTGATTTGAGCTCCAACCTGTCGGACCAGATTGTTGTTGACAAGTGGGGATCAGTGATCTGTGGCAGCCTGGCAGTCTGAGCACGTCACCAAGATGAGAAGGAGAGAAAGTCACTTTCTAAAGAGAGCAAGCCTCCCATAATTGTTGGAACTGTGTTTGATGTAGGCAGAGATCCAGCTGGAGGTGTCAGTGATATGATCAGAGATACTTTCTGATTGTCTTCGGGTAGAAAAACAACAACATTTGTCTAAATCACAGCTGTGATAGGAAAGGTAATAGGATATGATGAAGAGGCCAATCTAGAGCGATATCACCTTAAAGGCTTGGTGGATAAATTGGCAGTTATCAAGCAGTTTCCTTTGAGATTTTTGGATGTTTAAGAAAAGGATGGAAGATGAGAGTGACCAACATGAGAGTAAATTTCGGACTTCAAGGCCAGGTTTGAACTGGCCATTAACTCCACATTATACATACACAAAATGGCTGATACGCAGATCCTGTGTCTGTTTGAATTTTTGTCAGGTCAGCAGCGCAACAACAGTGACAATGACCAAAGTGTTTGAATGTTTAGCAATATTGATCCAAAAGCATCACATACAATCTATGTTGCTGCCACCGCTGCTGCCGCTGCGTATGTAGATGCAAGTCATCGATCACTGGGCGTATCCATGCTGAAAGGCCGTGCTTACTTTTACTTTTTTTTTTGTGTGTGCTTGTGAATGTAATTGTGTGTGTCTGTGTGTGTGAACTAGCTGCATGGTTCGTGTGTTGGACTCCTTTGGCACTGAGCCGGACTTCAACCACAAAAAATGGGCGGGCGAGCACAACCTTGATAGTCCATTTGGCGGCCTCAACCTGATCCCAAAGCAGTTTTACAACATGTTTCGTAGGTCCCTCCCTCCCTCTCTCTCTCTCACACACACACACATTCTCATAAGTGCCTATTTGAAGAACAATTTGGAAAAGTCTTGAGCTTTAATCCATGACTTTTTAAATTCCTGGCAATCAAATCCTAATGCTGCTATGTTACATTTTGATATGTATTCTCTTCCTGGGAGCAGCTCACACACCAGACAACACATTCCTGGGTTTTGCGGTGGAACGGCAACTGAGCTCTGAAGAAGCCCAGCAGCTCCAGTCCACCAGAAGACTCAACCAGGCCCTGGTGTATGGCAAGAGTGCCCAGTTTTGGCAGGTAAATACAGATGGAGATTGTGATGGGCTGACAATTCTAAGGAGGATGATGTCACAAATCTCCCAAATTTACCCCAAGCACAGTTAGATAATTTTGATTGAAGAGAAAAGGCATCCTGTTCTGTATGAAACACAGATAAATGTAAGATAAACATAAATAAATGCAAATTACAAAAACCAGTGTGCAGTTTTTGCTTTGGAATCTCTGTCCTCAATTAGTTTTAACTGGTTGGACCAGTGAGTGGTTATTGCATTTCCTGTTGGCAGTGCATCGTGCCAATGCCAAAGCTTACAATGGAACAGAGCCATGATTGTTATTTATTGCACAGGAGTTCAGGAGTCTGTGGATTCTCTCTTTTCATTTATATGTTCAATACGATAGGTGATGGGGGTGTAATTTGCCATGTCCTTTGATTTTCCCACAAATCACCACCTGTCCCTCCTGCTATTACACCGCAGGGTAAAAGTGTTTACCTGGATGTCATCCATAACTACCTGGAGGTCCATGCCACGGCAAATGGCAATGCTTCGATTCCCAGTTATGTGAAAAACCATGGAATTATCAAAGGGACGGAGGTACAGAAGCTGCTGCGACAGAGCAAGGTCAGTTTGAGGACCATACCAGTCATTCTGAGATCCAAATGTACACGAATGTATGTCCCTCACCCTAAAAATCAAGAAGCCGGCCGTGGCTTTCACATTAAGGGTTTTCTATCAACCTGCTTTGCACATTTTTGTGATATTTAAGGGGTTTTGCTTGATTTAAACATTCCAGCATTTCAATTCTTTTCATCTGCAAATTCATTGTTTCTGCCGCCGTCTGTAAGATAGTGGAGTGGGTGGAAATATGATCGACAGCCTATATAAACTTTAGCTTCCATCAACGCCCTGTGTGCTGATAGATTTTATATAAAGTTATGAATCTAGAGGACAATTGTCAGAAGATGTAACACATACAGGGTGAATGTAATTCTAAATGAGAGCGCTCATCTTAGCTTTACGCTTGTCAAAACTCTCATTTGGAAGTGAAATATGTTTTAACAGCTAAGTCTTTAAAAAATAATGAGGCAGTTATGAGGAGGATTGCGAGTCGTTCCCTTCTTTCACCAGAGGCTCTGTGAAGACGCCACATGATGTGTGTGTGAAAAAAGGAGATTAGAGGAGTCATTAGAAGAAATGGAACCAGAGGTGAGAGGCAGCTGTGAAATGTCATGATGTGTCATTGTTACTGTGGCTCTTTAAGTTTGCAAACTCATTTGTATATCATTTGTTAATGGACACAGTCTAATTCACATTTTACTTTGCAGAACTTTTGGGAAACTCACGTAAACTTCAACAATACATGGCAGGAAACCTTGACATGTCTTTTAACTCAGGGACAACTGAATGTAACCTCTGACCTGTGCTGTTAAAAACATCAGACATGTGCCAGATTGTTCTTCAGCATCACCATTGTCTGCTTGAAATGTTTCATCACACTAACATTGAGTGGAAAGTTCAAAGTTCCAACTAGCTGTTTCTGTGGCAACTCTTTATTTATTTTTTGTGTAAGATTTTTCATCATTTTCTGAGTGTCATGTGCATCCATTGTATGCACATTCTACTGTAATTCAGCATCCGTCCTTCCTTCCTTTTTCTATACCCAGTTATGTAGAGGGTCATGCGGGGTTGGAGCTGATCTCAGCATCCATTGGACAAGAGGCAGGGTACATGAAGGGGAGGTCACCAGTTTATCACAGAGCTAACGCATTGAGACAAACTCATCTACACATAAAGACAACTTTCAGTTCACGTGCATGTTTGAACACTGAGTCGCTCCTGTAATTTGTAATCTCAAATAAAGTCATGTTAGTCTGTAAAGTTTGACCCGGCAACTTTACTAAGGTTGAGAGTGAAGAGGGTAACTTATTCCCTTCTCCCCCCCACACACAGATCACAGACATATGTACCTTTGTATGTTCTAGCAACTCTATCTGCAGGAGCAACATGCTGGTTGTTGCTGCCACCATGTGGTGACAGGAAAGAAATGCATCTGATATCATTATTTGTGCTGATTGAACGTGTGCAGTAGAAGTCGGGAGTCAGTTCTCGCAACACAAACAGGCAACAAGGCCTAGAGGCTGATAGCTTATTTTAATTTATTCATTTTGGATATCATGAAGGTAAGCAGTTCACAGACAGTGTTCTCTTTTCTCCCTGGCATAATTTATGATGAGTTAACTCCAACAATCAGTAGGTCAACTGTGTGTGTGCTAATCACGTACAACTACCAAGATTTATGAGCAACTTCATGAAAACATTAACCCCAAGTCGCTTATAATAAGCAGACATGGCAACGCCATCCAGGAGATTATACATTGTTTTGTGTTGTAGGTTTTTGTGGGATTGTCCTTCCCATATGAGGGCCCTGCCCCTTTGGAGGCCATAGCCAATGGCTGTGCTTTCTTGAACCCCAAGCTGCAGCCCCCAAAGAGTCGGTTGAACACAAAATTCTTCAAAGGAAAGCCCAATATCAGAGAGGTCAGTGATCTGTGACACATTACCTTTAACCTCGGACCTCGCACTGGTTGGTCCAGCATTGACATCAACCCAGTGTCTCTGGCTGAAAACATGATGTATGTAGTTTATCCTGTAGGTGACATCCCAGCATCCTTACGCCGAGGCCATAGGTGAGCCATATGTGTGGACGGTAGATATGGACAACGTGACAGATGTAGAGAGAGCTCTCAATGCTATCATCAATCAAAGTGTAAGCACCTTCAGACTGCCGATTTCCCACACAGCCCAGTGGGAATGCTGCACCATGATGTGTATTACTCTACTCCTCTGTAATTTACCATTTATTCCAATTCACCATGCTTCTATGATTCTAATTGTTGGTGATGCATTTCAGATTGAGCCTTACCTCCCATATGAGTTTACCTGTGAAGGGATGCTACATAGGGTCAACGCCCTGATCGAAAAGCAGGTGAGAGTAAACCTCGACTCGTCTCATCTCGTCACATCCTCTCCTCTCCTCTCTATGTGGTTCTGCATGAGCCAGGGCCACACACAAACACAGATCTGTCTGAGGTCAGAGGTCAGACGCAACAGTAGCTATGTTTCCATCCGAGTATTTTTCTGTGATTTAGGTTTTTGTGATCTGTGATTGACAGCTTGATAGAGACAGCAATCAAAGCCCAATAGTTTTGGCAGGGAGTCACAAACCCTTCTGCTCTTTACCCTGCGAGAACACACCAAATCCGATTCCAACTGCACTTCACTTTCGTCTTTAGGACTTCTGCAGCAGCAATGGGAGCTGGCCTCCACTGAGCGCGCTCCAGGTTGTGAATGCAGAGGCGGGCACTTCCTGTAAACAGGCATGCCAGCAGGTGGGGCTAATCTGTGAACCTGAATTTTTCCCTCATGTCAACAGTGCCAAAGCTTTTGCCAAGTAAGTACGCACAAACACACACAAACCTGAATCAAAGCAGTTGAAATCGGAGGAAGTGGATTCGTCTTGACTTAAAATGTAAATACTGACGATTTTCTGTTTTTGTTATTTCCCAGGTACAATGTAAGTTGTCAGACATCAGAGCTTTCTGGCAGTTACGTCGTGCTGCCAGCCTACAACACCACCAGTAAACACTGTCTGTTCCAGTCTGATCCTCTGCTCTTCAGCTGCGTGAGGTCAGACTCGTCTCTGACCCGTGTCTGCCCATGTAGAGACTACATTAAGGACCAGATAGCACTTTGCAAGGCATGTGTCTAAGTGCTGGAAAGATAAAAACCTGAGTATATTACTCAGCACATAAAAGCTAAATCTGTTCCCAAAGTACACTGTTACCTAACGATTGCTTATCAAAGCTGGCATGTCTGTGGAGTCATCTCCAGCTGCTTACAGCAACAAATGTCCAGGTTTGATTCCCGGTTGGAGTTTGCATGTTTCTGTGGATGCAGTGACATTTTGGAAAAACATGTTAATCAGATGAAGTGAAGATCAAAAGTATGAATGTGAGTAATTTGTCTGGACTCTGAGCTTGTTGACTGCTCCCTCATGGGTACGAGGACTTGACATTTAGTTTAAAAAAATACACGCCTTGAATACAACAATGCAGTGCTACTATTTGTTATATTATCAACTCAATGAATAAGCAGGTCATTTCTAAAGTTGATTCACAGAGCAGCAAAAGTGCATAAGGTGATGATGATGCAATAATCTGACATCTAAACAGTGTTGGTCGTATATTTAACGTTTTCAGATGCTTTTTTAATATAATTGAATAATAATTTATTTCACCTTTTCATTGATTCCCGACATGACCAAACGTATGTGGACACATGGGTTCACCAAAGTTGTGATTGAAAAGGAATAATGGTGTGTGGCTGTTTGTTATTGTAGGGCCCCTTTCTTTATTCCCAGTGAAGGGATATCTTACTGCTACAGCATGCAGTAATGTTTTAGACAATACTGAGCCAAACCTTATCACAACAGTGCCCAAAATCACCAGGGAATGGAAGCAAAACCCTGCAGCAATGTTCCAAAATCGAGCTAAAGCAATGGGAAGGTGGACCAACTCCATATCAGTGCCAATGGGTTCGGAATTGGATGTTCAACAATGATATATGGGTGTAATATGTGGGTGTCCAGTGGCCATATAGTGTAGTATGAATTAGAAGAGCTTTGATTCTCGTACAGAAATAGTCTGAAATTTTCTGCAGTCAACAGCGTGGACGAATAAGCAGGATAAAACTTTATTCATCAATAAATCTTTGCTCTTTGACAAAGAGGTTCCTCGTTGTTCTTTTACATAAATAAACTGTTTACAGCATCTGTAATACCACTGATTACTGTACAAACAGACAATTTTGTTACATGGTCACATGGTCAGACTTGCTGGAAATTAAGTTACATATTTCTGTGTGAGTGTATATATGAGTTTGTGTGTGTGTGTATGCGTGTAAGCTGTAAGGATTTTTACAAGCCCATGCAAAGCCAATAGCATTAGAGAAAGGGTTACTACTGCTGTATTGCTTTCAGAATTCAGTGAAATAAAGTGGAAGGAAGGACTTGGTGCCTGTTCCAGTTTTATAACGATGTAAGTTCATCAATGCAGTAACAACTAAAAGACACATCTGGAGTGGACACATGTTCTCAGTAATTTGGCACAGGTGATCAAGCTGCAAAATGCATAATACAGATTTCTGAGCAGTTTCAATGCAGCTATAACACAGATTCAGATGCTACATTGTTAAGGTACATCTGTCGAGAAAAGAGGCAACGCCATCCAGGTTTTATAGGGGAGAAATGTGTTCGAAGCCGCTGACAATTTCCCTTCAGATACTGTATGTCAAAGGAGCACATCTGCAGAATATACTGTTGAGTTTCCTATACGAGGCAGCAATATGGCACCAGTAGCAAAACCATGCCAATCAAATCCTACATACAGCACATGAGTCACAACAGACCAATAAGCTACATGATTTCTAAAATATTGGCAGGTTTTGCTTTTTTTAATACAAACAATAAATACGCATCCTGAAAACCTTTTTCATAAACCTCAAATATTTTAAGTGGATTATGGGGCTTGCAAAAATTTCACACGGAATGGTATGAAAAAAAAAAATCCCATTTTGGACTGAACTTTGGGGTTCATTGTGTTGCAGTTCATTAGCAAAAACACAATTATTATTGATGTTTCAAAATCTTGTTTTTTGTGTGCATTTCAGGTAATATCAGTCAATCTGATGTCGGGTTTAAATAATAAGATAGGTACAGTATATAGGTAGATAAATTAACAATTAATTGATTGCCTGGAATGTAACTTAGCTTTTGCTCTTAAACAGTGATGACAGCCCAGAGATCAACTATTGATAATGAGTTTACATGGACCATGGCCACAGTCCCAAAACCCTGAACATCCACACATACATACAGCGGTGTGCTCATAAATGAAAGAACTGGAATAAGATGGAAAAGAAAGAAAGAAACAAACGCTAACCGCAATGAAAAGAGGTAGAAAAGATCCATTGACACAATTATATTAGTATCTAGATAAGCCAGAAAAAACACAATAAATTAACCGTATTGAAATTCATCAGCATTAAACAGCAATGGGCTTGATGCTAAAGGTTTTTCTCATGATTCATGATGCTTGTTTGTGCCTGATGAGGTGGTTATCAGCATGTAAACACTGTGCTCTGCTAATAAGAGCCATTGTAGAGATTGTCTTCTATGCACCAGAGAGGGTAGACATTACAAATCAGTGTGCTGTTGGTGAGTTGAAGTGGTGTGAATTAATTCACGCCTTCAGATTAGAACTAATTCTAATTCTTCACACAATGGAACTAAAGATTATACCAATAAATTTGCACTTTTGCAAAGTCAGAGTTGATAATTACAGTGCAGAGTGGATGTAGGCTCCGACACAACCTCCCTCCAAGGCTTTACCGCTTTCAGCCAGAGGGCAGAATGACGCATTTAGACTCTTAATTAAATACTTTTGAACTACCAGAAGGGGGCTCACAAGCCATATTCAGAGCGCTAATATGTGCAGTCTGGAGAGGGAGGGAGTGTAGTTTATGTCCCATTTATGGATTTGGGGAGTTTTGTGCTGATACATTAACTGATGACAGAATGGTGGCATGGTGGGCTTGTATAATTTGATGTTTTGTTAGCAGAATTACTAAAAAAGGTTTTGTCAATTTGGACAAACCTTGGTGGAATGGTGGGGCACAGTTCAGGGAAGAACCCATTAGATTTCTGGTGTGGATCTGGATCCAGGAAATATTTTTTGAAATGATTTCTTAACATTGAGAGATAGTGTTTTCCTTCACCAATCTCAAAATTAGGCATATCTACCTATTCATCTCGAGGTGTTTGTGTCACATAACTGTATATGTCCTCTACCAGGAAATTAGGAAACAGTAAAAAAGAATATTGATCTTTGCAAGAAGTCTGTCCTTGTTTTACATGTGAGCCAATAATTTGCTTTGAAACTGTCTAATATATAAGAAAAAGGAAAATATAATTGTGTCTCCCCTCCCCTCCTCTCTGTAAACATCAGTTTGAGCCTTTTCGCCTTGGAGAACAGCGTCTGACCACACCTACACCCACTCTGAGATTTTCATCATTTACAGTGCAAAAACTTAGAGTAACTTGTCATTTCATGTCACCATAATCTACAATAACCTGTAAAATGTCATGTACAATATAAGCACTATAGAGTAAACATTTTAACTATGGAACACTGACCATCCTGTACTTTAAATATAAGTTCATTACTCCAAAAAGCCTTTTACATTGGCCATAAAATACTATGACTACTCTTGACTATTGCTACTGATGCACCCAAACAGTGTCATAAACATATTTACAGATTTTGTAGTTTGTATTTACATTCTTTATAATGCACATAATAATGAATAATAACGGTAATGTAAAGAACAAACACTGTCTCTGTAAATCTGTAATGTTATGCATGTAAATGAAACACAGGCAGATTCATCTTTGTCATTGTGCTTAAAGTCTCATCTTACACTGAGACGTCATTTTGTCAAACCTCCCATGTGAACATTGCCGTTGTAGGGGAAAAAATGGGAATAATAAATACCCCAACTTGATTCAGTGCGACATTCCATACAGCAAATGATAAATAACACAATTATAGCAAATGTTTCATGAAAAATAATTTTACATCTTCGCAGTGGTTTTGCAGCCATGAATCCATAAGGCTGAGAGGAGTTAGAGCTAGAATGCCACATAATGCATCACTTTTTCTCCATCTTAAATTCCCCAAAAAATCATTAACGTAGTATCAATACTGGATTTTAGGGTAGTTTACTAATTGATTGCTGTTGCCTGGCAAAAAAATACTGAATTGATTTAGAAAAATAACTAAGGAAATTACTTTAACAAAGATATGTTTGCAAACAAAACATGTTCAATATATGGCACTGAAATATGTTTTAAGTATATAAGTCAATAAACAAAGTATAAAGAATTATTGTAACTCAGGTTACAGTCTATGCAATATAATGCTGTATAAACAGGTCAGATCACTTCTACTTTGTGTACTTTGTGAGGTTTTATCGCCATTTTTGTCCTTAGTGTCTCCTTTCATGTTTATTTCTATTTGAAGCTGTTTATGTTGGTGATGGTTTGCACCTTTGTGCACGATGACAGACCCGAGTGTGTGCTGACGTAGTAGTCATATGTTGTGTCTGTCTCGTTTCTCTGCTCATCAACAAAAACAATGCGCAGAATAGCGTCTGCACTTAAAGGAGGACTGCAGTAATAACATTTAAGTCTTAAATGGAGGAGAACACCTCGACTTAATAATAAATAAAAAATATAAATTTAGACATAATAGGGACACAGAAAAAATTCTCTGTTCTCTGCATATAATGAGACCATTTTAAAAATATCTTTCCCAAAATACATTTGTAAATCATTAAAAAAAAGCAATACCAGGCAAAGCTTATGCCTTCACATCACTTCATTAAAATCTGCATCATTTGATGAATTTTATCACCAACAGAAATCCTAAGCTCCTGTTGACAGACAGGAATGTGATGAGCTTCTCGTCCTTCTCGCTTCACTCTTTTTCTTTCCTCTCAGTAAATCTTGTAGTATCGCGGACAAATGATATTTAATGCTGTTGTATTCCCTCAAAGTCTCTCAGACATGTCTCTACACATGTGTGCTTTTATGCATACATGTGTGCTGACGTCAGTAAGGTGTTTGATGGATGCAGATTGAATGAATCAATGAATGACTATAGATGTAATATCTGTGTGTATTTGTTTGTATGGGAGCATGTTTGTACACATAATATGCACGTGTGCATGAAAGACACAGAGAAGAGGGCAAATGGAGCAGGAGGCAGCCAGGTGTGTGTGTGTGTGTGTGTGTGTGTGTGTGCATGTGTGTGAGTGAAGCTGGTCCTCAGGTCAACACACGGTCTCTCATTCAAAGCGTTCGTAGTTTCTCGTCTGCCTCACACGGGGCACCATATCCCTCAAGAGTCTGTGGAGACAGAAACAGGGTCTGAACAGACAGTTTGTGTACATACGTGCTCAGGTTCGCATTGTGATCAGATCTCTGTCACAAGTCTCCACATGTAAATGCATACAGCAGAGATGCATTCGTTCATAAAACATGCCCAGAAGTTGTGAATGTCACCGCGTCTCTTCTTCCCTGGGTCCACTTGCTCTCATTTCTAACGTTATTTGAGTGTGTGTTGCGACTTCCCGTGAATGGGTACCTCCCTGTTACCGGAACAGGGAGGGGAACAGCCCGCGCC
>OMOW01112170.1:0-21536 GCA_900312555.1 Lamprogrammus exutus
ACCTGCCTAATACAATAACTGCAGGACTTTTCTTTAACATCCAAAAGTTATGTAGATGTACTTGAGACGTACGAAAGAAAAGTACAAATGTATTTGGTCAATTATTCGCATTGACGACAATAACCATAGATAGATAGATAGATAGATAGATTTCCTGTTTGTGCGTTACATCACAAACATGGCAGCACGGCTCCTCCCCCTCGTTCACTTGGAAACCGTATCAGCGTTGTATGAAAGGACATGAGAATCACTGCAGACTGCTTAGTCGACTAACTGCTGAACTAACCAGCCTATCGTGTGCATTGCTTTAGAGTTTGGTTTGTTTATAAGTCCCAGTCTGTTCGGTTTGAGATGCATACGTACTTAATTTCACGGCAACAGGCGTAGTGTGCTAATAAATTGAGCTTTTAGCAGATGTCAGCGAGCTAATCTTGACTAGCTAACTGTTAGCTTGTCGCTAAGGTAGTTTGAGTTTTTTCACTTCTCTTCTTTTACTTTAATTCTTATTGCGCATAGCGTTGAACAGTTAGCTAATCTTGTCGCCTTCAAACCAGCATTAGCTAGTTTGACGATTAGGTGGAGATTTTGTGATACAGTTAGCCCTGTTTGTTTACCATGAAAGCCTCCCTCCATGGATTATGCTGCGTTCGCGTTACCATCGGAGCTCGTATTTTCCGACTTTAGACTCGGAAAAGCCAATGAAAACCCCTCTCAACTCCGAAATTCCAACTGGGAAAGTCGGGCAGGGATCTCCAACCCCGAGTTGAGCGTCGACGTCATTTCATCGTGAACTCACGCTGTAAACAGCAAGTGAAGTTCAACTTTTCAACTTGTAAATTCACTTATAGTAACATTTGTCAATGACAAATACATTCACAGAGACACTCGCTGTTAAAACATGTAACAGTGACAGTACAGTTAGTTTTTTGAGTTGTTAAACCACACCAAACGTTGTATTTATTTATCACTCGAATTGCAAGCAAAACAAACGCTTTCTTGGAGGCGTCCATGCTGTTATCCACTGGTGTTGCTCGAACAGCCGATTGTACAACGTGACGCAATTCCGAGTTCCGAGCACCCACTTCTGAGGTAACGCGAACGCTGCATTAGTCCGCTCCTGTACACAGAATGAGACACTGACCTGCCTGAGAATGCCAGCAGGTGAGCTATTAAACCAGTACACACACATACACACACACTTGAATGATTAAATATCTGGTCTTCAAATCCAGTTTTCCCTCTAAACTGCTTTGAATCATTTTTCTAGGTGAGAGTGATGCCCGGGCAAAGACTCGGGACAGATTCAATGAGGTGTTCAAGAAATACACCGAATCAGAGAAGAAAAAGACAAAGAAGAAAAGCTCTGAAACCCAGGAGGCCATTGTTGTATGTTTGTTCTGATATGTGATTGTGAGCAATGGCTGTATATAATTGTTTTTGTACATGAACTGCGTTTTTTTTGTCATAAGTCACTACAATTGATATATTATAGAGGTACCCAGGGGTCTGTGAGTTGTATGAGATGGACAAAATAGGCCAACATGCAGTAATTATGCACTTGTTGGCTGCTGTCCAGTCATCTTTGAGCTAGTTCAGCGCCCACCCCTCATACGTTATTTGCCTCTCAGAAGTCTCTCAGAAGTTCACTTCTTCCCGTGACTATGATTATGGAGGATTTTTAAGTAACTGCAGTAAACTCCCTACAGCATCATTAGCAGAAATGTGTCAAGTTGGGTGTTGTGACCGCAGTCATAGATTTGGTGGTGGTTGTTTGTGTTGAGGAGAATGGTTCCTTATTCATGTTTAATGCCTTGGCCACCCCCTAGACAAGTCGTAACACGAAGGAGATTTGTTTAAAAACAGATTTTCAGACCTTTTGTGAAACATTCTGGTTTACTGGCAATGTCAGTATACATACACACCAACAGTACATGTTTGATTAAGGTTCAAATTACACCTAGTTTGTCCATCTCCTTCCTCCAAAATAATCTGGGAGCCATTGCAAACTACTTTAATCATTGACATTTATTATTTGGAAAGACCACAACATTAACATTACTGCTTTGTTCTTCTGTGTCCCTTTTTCATCAGCTTCAGACCCTGAAAAAGAATCTTAACCTTGACAAAGCCACAGAAGATGATGAGACTATTCTCCAGAACACATACCACCCTGAACAGGAAAGCCCTCGCTTCACCAAGAACACACGAAGAGAGAGGGAAACGTCAGAAAAGTTTAACGTCAGCAATAGTATAAACCACGAAGAGGAGATTGAAACATCAAAAGGGAGGAGGAAGAATAAGAGGGAGCTTCCTCCACTGCCAGTACCCTCTAAGGACACCCCAAGTTACATTCTGAAGGATGCAGATGCTTCCCAGTCTGAGATCTCTGCCGAGCCTGGTGATGGTGGTGGAAGGGAAGCAAAGCGAAAAAATAAGAAGGGGAAGAGTAAAGGGCGTATGGTGGCCAAGGCAGAAAGCCAGGTTGTTGACGCTGATGATGAACTGCTGCAAGAATACCAGCAGCAGGTTGCACAGGTGGCTGAGGAGAGAACTTTGAAGAAGACAACAGCCAAAACAGAAGACAAGAATGCAGCCTCCCAAAATGTTATACTGAATAATGATGTCGGGAAGAAGAAAAAGAAGAAGCTGAAATCTGTAGCTAGAGAGTCAGAAGAAAGGTGTGTAAATCTACTCATATGATGCGGAGCTTGTGTTATTACAGACTTTAATTAGGCTGCATGTTTTTAGTAACAATTCGATGTAATTGAGAGGGAGATTTGATCGTTCTGCTCCACCAGGGATCAAGATGAACCTGTAGAGGGAGCCGTCGATGTGGAAAATGAAGCTGAATCCAAGGGCAACAAGCGAAAGAAGAAGAGCGAGCAAGGTGATGGGAACGCAATTATCAGCAAAAGCAAAGCTCCATGTAAGATATGGTGGAACAGCATGTGGCATGATCATGTTTCATGATTATTCTGATCTTCTGTCTTCATTCTTAGTTGTGAAGGAAGACTGTGAAGCAGAGACAGAAATGCCACAGAAACCAACATTTGATGACAGCCTCGTGCTGGGAGTGTACGTCCACAGGACCGATCGTCTAAAGACTGACCTACTGATTTCACACCCCATGGTGAAAGTCCATGTCGTTGATGAGATAACTGGACAATACGTGAAGAAAGAGGACAGGTAAGAATTGATACTCAGACCCTCTGTTCATGCCTTTTTCAATATGCTGCTTCTATAGCTGCAGCAGTTTCCACATCTGTCTTGGTTTCCAATAGTGTTTCTATTTCCAGCTTCATTCATTCTTCGATATTTTATCATAATTGGAAACACGGGACCTTCGTTATTTTTGTTTTAGGCTAATCTGGGGAATTAACACTAGCATTTGTATGGTCTCTTTTCAAATTAGACAGAAAGTGGTCTCACACTTTTGAATAAATGCAGTATGTATGTAAGTGATACTTTTTTTAAATCATTTATTATGTCTTTCTCATGTTTTTTGTAGCCATCGCCCAGTCGCCTCATTTTATGAACAGGAGAACATCGAGAATATTCTCCCCATTATGACTCAGCCTTTTGACTTCAAGAAGAACAAATCAACCATTCCTGAGTGGCAGGAGCAGATCATCTTCAATGAGCGCTTTGGTTACTTTGTTCAGCATAACGATGAAAGCCCCAGAGTTATACTCTTCTTCGAAGTAAGAGACATGTTATTCGAAATGTCCTTTGGCGAAGCAGATTTAAATGTGTGTGTTAAAAATCTGTGTTCAAATCATTTTCATTTCAATGTGCCCCAAAGATCCTGGATTTCATAACCATGGAAGATGCCAGAGCCAATGTTGATGTTAACAAACAGGAGAGAGGATTCAGAAAAATCGCATGGGCATTCCTCAAGGTAAGGTAATCGGGCTGGCCTCTGAGGAGAGCATTCCACATTTGCTTTTCAATTTCTCTCTCTCTCGTGACAATTTAATGTTTCTCCCTGCATCCTCAGCTTGTAGGCACAAATGGTGTGCTGAATATTGACAGTAAAGTTCGCCTCCAGCTCTTCTGCCCTCCACCTCGTGCAAAGAAACAGCCTAAAACAATTGAAGTGTTCGAGTGGTGGGGGAAGTACCCCCGGCACAGATACGCATCCACCCTTTATGTTAGTGTGAAAGGCATTAAACTCCCTGAACATGTAAGTGACTTCCTAAATCACAGCTGCTGTTATTGATAATGTCTTTGTGATAATCTTTGCAAATATTTGTTCATACTTTATGTGATGTTTTGATATGTTTCTACACACACACGCACAAAGCATGCTGTATTTTCTGCGAATATCTATAATGATATCTTTTTTTAGCATGATGTCTTTTGGTGTTCATTCTAACAATCCACTTTCAGATATTCTGGTACAAAATTGAAATCAAGCCACCAATGGATTCAGTAATATGTGGTTAGAGATTTGGTTTTTGTTTTGCAGGTGGACCCCGGTATTCGTTCCATGATGGCACTACAAGAGGAGAGAGGAAGCACGTCCTACAGTGAACTGCAGAGTGAAGTCACCAGGAGAAGCCTGACGCAGCCTTTAGACAACAAGCCACCCATCTTGAGATGGAGCAGACTACCTGGTCAGGTTAGAAGAATTACAAACCACTGTAATCACTAAATTTAGGTACTGGTGTTGAACATTTTTGAACGATTCCAAGTTATGTTTTGGTTATTTTGTTGCGTAAAAGCAGTATTTATGAATAGCTCTTGGAGATTACTTTTGCATTCCGATATCGTGATCGGCATAAGTCTCATCTGGGAGTTTTTGTGTTATTATAGGTCTGTCGGATTCCGAACAAGCCAGTGTTGTCGTTTCGTGGTGGTCAGATGGGCTGTTTCACTGTGCGTTTCTCTCACGCCGGGACAATCCTGGCTGCTGCTTGTGCTGACAGAGATGCTTTCCCTGTTGTAGGTAAGCAGCAAATCATCTGCATGGTTTACTCTTTTCGGCTCCTCAGCAGAAATCCTCCCAGCTGATTAATTTACTATATGCTCATTAGTCATTAGCAGCGTAGAGCGTTCATCTCACAAATCTGCAACTTCCTGGCAGATATTAAATGAAAAAGAAATGAACTATGCAAATAATAACTTGGGTGTTTACTGTTTCAGTGTATGAAATCCCCTCTGGAAAGGTATTGGCTGCCTTCAGTGGTCATCTCAAAATTGTCTATGATCTTTGCTGGTCCAGAGATGACCGAAGTCTTTTGTCTGCCTCCTCTGATGGAACAGTCAGGTAAATATCTGTGTTTTAGATCAAAGAATCAGTGGAACTAATAGGCTTCACTGTTGGTTGCTGAGTGACTCCAATAGCTGTTTTTTCGGAGCACCTTGAGAGGACACAAGTGTTCCCCTTCACTGTTCCACTTCACTACATCCTTGTGGTGGCACTCAAGAGTATGATTAACTTCACACACATTTGTATTTGTATTTCCACATTTTTCTTCATGTAATGATAACAGAATATTGCTGTCCTCCCTCAGGGTTTGGAATGTTGAGGGACTTCTGGGAAATGCCCAGAAGGTTCTCCCCCATTCATCATTCGTATACTGTGCTCAGTACCATCCCACGGCCCAGAATCTGGTAGTGACTGGGGGTTACGACTGTGTGCTACGAGTATGGAGGCTTGATGTTGATGATGTGAACGGCGAGCTACTGCAGGAGTTTGAAGGTCACAACAGTTTCATCAACACACTTTGTTTTGACTCTGAAGGTAAGACATTCACAAGATTAGATCTCTTAATTATAGTTGTTCCTGTTACCTCCTCCTCTCTAAAAGTTTGTATGTGAGTGTGCATGTGTGCCTTACTATTGATTTTTGTGAGGGGTAGAATTTATTTATTTGTTTTTTTGTTTGGAAGATGAAACTTAAGGTGTTTTTTGTAGCTGCTATCATATCGATGTACCTTTTTGATGTACTTGTTTTAATCAGGAAGAAGAATGTTCTCTGCAGACAATGAAGGACTAATCATTGTTTGGAAAACTGCCGTAAATGACAGTAAGCAGCCATGTCACCGCTGGTGTATAGAGAAGGTACAGGATCATTCTTTTGTAGTTTTACTTTTTTCTATCTTCTACAATTTGACCTCAGTTTACCTTAAGTTTTGTCAGATGCATGGCTGAGTAGTAATGGTTCTAAATCAGTCGGTCCACAGGTTCAGAGGTGAAGTTTGAAAAAGGTTTTTCTAATCATACTTGTCTTTTGGCAGAAAATCGATGAGAGTGATCTAAGCAAGATACCCATCAACATGCTGCAGGTCCATCCAAATGGACGTTGCCTGCTCATCCATGCTAAAGACAGTGTCCTGAGGATGATGGATTTGAGAATGTAAATATGTTAAGATGATGCCTAAAAAGTACAAGATATACAGTAAATGCAGGAAATAACAGCCACTGTATTATTTTGTGGATGTTGTTTTACTTTGCTGCAATTTCATCTTTAAAAAAAAATAAAAATGTCTTGAGGCTTTTAAGTATCAATTTACAGTATATCTTCTTTTTCAGTCTGGCTGTAATGAAGTACAGTGGAGCCACAAACTACAGAGAGCGGATCTACAGCACATTCACCCCCTGTGGGAACTTTATCTTTTCTGGTAGCGAGGATGGGATGGCGTATGTGTGGAATACCGAAACTGGTGAGGACAATGTGCCATTCCTCAAATGAAGAAGCCAGTCTGTCCCTGAAAATGTTGACGGAATTCTCAAGCTGTCAGTTATTTACCTTATTACTTCCCTTACCTTATTTTTCCAGGTGACCAAGTTGCAGTGTACTCAGAGCTCTGTTACCCTACGGCTCTCCATGGTGTGTCATTCCACCCTCATGAGAACATGGTGGCTTTCTGCACCTTTGGTCAGAGCCAACCTGTCCACGTGTACCTGTACGATCACAAAGGCTAGTACTTTCCTTAACTAAAAACACCCGATCCTACACTTAACCTCTCTTTAACTATACTTGCTTTTTCCAGAATGTTTTAGTGACGTACAGGCACTGAAGTAAACATTTTGCGCTAATAGTATGACTTGCTGTTCCACAGTTTCCCAGTTGGCGGTGGACAGTATGAAAGGAGCAAACAGATCAGCTTCTGCAGACACTAAAACAGTCAGACACACCCCTGACCCCTCATTGTTCCAGGAAACCTCGGCTTCTTTGGCCATGGATCAGTTTGCCCATGCTGCAAGACTTGCACTGAAAATGCAGTGTGTCAAAGAGCAACTGGATTCAGTACCTGTAAATACTCAGCCTGTATGTGTTTTATTAATTAGTTAGATATGGTTGCAACATTTTAGTACCGTCATCATTACAACATGAAGAAAAACTCTCCTGCTCTGCTTTTTTTAGGAACCACGTCAAAGTTCTTCAGTTCCTGATTACACGTATGAGCAAGGTACATTACATAAGAGGCACCTCACTTTAATATCTATGTGTTATGTTATTTTCATTTATGTGATGAACGTCTTTTTGTTTTCCTTGTTTGTAGACAAAGGTGTCTTGACTCACACTGGGAGGAACTCGAGCTCAGATCCTGCCATAGTGAGCATTTTGACCTTTACACACACCCTTGTTGTGTATACATTGTTTGAATTGCTGTCACAGATAGCAAATCATTTTAAACCAACATTCTCTGGTTAAACAGGTTTGTTCTTAAGTTTATCTTTAGATAAACTTAAGAACAAACCTGTTTAACCAGAGTAGATGTAGATGTAGATGATCTACAGTAAGGATTATATGTATATTATCTCTGATACTCTGAAATATCTTTTGAGGGATGGTGTGTATATTTGGTGATACACTCAAATCTTACTAAGTTTTCACGACAATGTATTATTACATTACCATCAAACCCTTTGTAATCCAGGTTATGCTGTGGAATAACATTGTGAATTTAATATGAAAGTAAAACTTGAAATTCTTAAAATTTAATCTCGACTTCAAAATGTGCACTGAACGTGGAGGTAAAACTTCATTAAGAGGCCTCAGTGGGTCTACTTGGAATGGATTGCAGTTATTGAATTATTGCTTTTAGCAGCAAGTATTAGTAAAATCATTCAATGCAATACAGCTATGAAAGTTATGTCCACTTCTTTCAGATGGGGTTAAATATGTCGTTACCGCCTCCGTCTCTGCTGTCGCCACACTCCAAGCTACAGCGCTCTGGTTCGCTGGCAGATCAGCTTATCCCTCAGACTGCCCTTAGCGCCCAAAAACGTGAGAGGCTTTGACAGTTAATCACATTGTTATTTGTTCTTGTGATGTTTGTGTGATCACTGACATTTCGTTGTTGTGGTGCAATATGGCATATTCATTATGTTTTTTTGTTGTTATGTTTCATTGTATTCATTTTCTTTTTTTCAGGTGGTTTTAGTCCACTTGGGCAGCGCCTAAAAGGAACTTTGTCTCCAGGGCTACAGAAAGTAAGAATATAGCTGCTATTGAAGTCTGACATATAGCAATGCAAGTCCACAGAAACGCCACTCAGAGATAATGTCCTTTCTTTCTTCAGACTCTCGCTGAACACGTTTCTTCAGGCACCCATGTGGAATCAGAGTCTATGTCTGTTCAGCAAGTTGTGAGTGTTGTGTTTGCCTAGTTCAATGTTCACATCCTTGTTCTGCTGTTCCACCACTTCTGTTTCCTTCTTTAGGTTATTTCTCGGTTTGACTACAGTGCTAATCGATCTGATGAACTGAACCTACGCCGTGGGGATGTCATCCATGTGCTGTACAAAGACAATGACAAGTGGTGGTTTGGATGCCTGCAAAATGGACAGCAGGGCTATTTTCTAGCTTCATATGTAGAAGATGAGAGTATGTGGATGGTATTTTAATGTGATTGACACTTCCATGATGTATATAAACCCTAAAAGTGCTGCAGTAGATGCTGACGTATTTTGTTGTTGTAGGTGATTTCAATGAAGACGTTTCTCAGTCATTCGAGGCACACACTGCCTTGACTGATGAGTCTGTTGAGAGGTCAACACCAACCAGGGTGAGAAGTCATAATGATCCATTGACATCTGCTCTGAATTATTTTGATTATATCAGTAAAGACAGAACTATTCAGGCCACTCTTTTATTTAAGTCTTCCTCCTCCTTCACCTGTACCAGGTAACAGCAGCCATTAGTTCCCCTGGGGAACTTAAGTTTCTTTCTGAGCATGACACAGACCCCGAGCTGACTGATGTCAAGTAAGTGGCTCCTTTTCCTATTAATCTAAATAAATTCCCTGTAATTAATTGCTTTCCTCTGCTATCCCAGGATCCTGAGAGTAACTTTGGATACCAGATGAAAGCAATTAATTACATGGTAGGATGGAAAAACTGCTAGACTGGGGCTCACTAAGGACTGGGTTGGAGACCCCTGGTTTAAATCCTCTTAACGGCATTCATTCATTCTCACACACAAGCACATTATTGAACAATGGCTACCTCAGATTTGTGGTGGGAGAAACGTATTTTATTTTTCTATGCCAACAAAATGACAAATTAGAGCTTGGTGATTTGAGTGTTTGCTATTTGTAAAAATTTAAACATACTTACAAAACATCGAAAACCAGAATTACATTTTGAAACCTTTGTATTCCTTCCTTCACCAAAGAACTAAAAAGAAAAAGAAGGTGAAGAAGATTGACATCCCTGAATTATCGTCTCAAGCAAGATTTTCAGATCCAGAAGCTTCAGGATCATTAATTAGAAGAAAAGGCAGAACAGCAGACAGACCTCTACCAAAGAGGCCGACTGGCAGGGCTAACGGCGCCTTTGAGCCTGACCCCTGAACTAAAGTGCTTACGGTTTTATGTAAAATAGACTTTTGTATTGACAACAGACCTTCCAGGTGTGTTGTATTCTTACAGATGTTTTTTTTTTCAAGTCTGTTTTTATATGAAAATGTATTTTCACATTCTGTATTTTTGCACTTGTACAAAAGACATAAATCAAATGTGATTTTTTTTTGTTTTTGTTTTTTACACATAGAATTTTATAATTCTGTTAATTGTTTATGTATGTTTAAATTTTTATTATTTATAGTTGTATCAAATAATCAGATTTTCATATACATTTTTACTGATTATATAAAAACTGTCAAAGTCTGCTTTTTTGGCCTCTAGAGATGAATAAGGTTTATGTATGCCATCTCTTCAGAACAAAACAATTGCATAGATACTGAAAATTCCCTCAAACATAGTTTTTGTCATGTTTATTTGTTACTGAAAATATTTTGTGAAGTCACCTTTAATATAAAATTTGATTAAATAACAGCCTATTTTTAATACACACATATTTAAATGCCTTTTGTGTTGTATTCACTGTATCCAGTTTTCTATGCATTTTTTTTTTATTCCTAAATTATTCACATTGTCAATAATCCAATTCAAATGGTAAAAAGCCACCATCTCTGGATATCACTTTGAAAAAAAAAATACATTTAGTCGATAAACTACAGTTAGTTAGTTTATTTATATTTGTTGTTTTCCAGATAACCTATATAACTCGATGAAAAAAAAATAGATGACTCTAAAACTGTAATATTTGTACACCTCTTAGTCTTTGGTTTGGGCAACAATAACAATCAAATCAAATGCCTGTGAGGTCAAAGATGAATTGCAAGTCTTTTTTGATTATGTCGAAGTGAGTCTCAAGTCAGCAAATTTGTGACTCGAGTCCAAGTCCAGTCTCAGTCATGTGACTCGAGTCCACGTGGAGGCTGATGATGTTTGGTTTGGTGTCCATCCACATGTTGCAGTCTAAGTGGGCATTTCAATCCCTCAGGAGAGGGGTCTTTTCACTATAATGCAAACATAACAAAGTGTTACTTTGTGTCTATTATGTTCTTGAGAAATTTTAACATCCTTTTTGAATATTTAACTGGAGGAAAATGCTTACTTTCGTTGTCTGGATCTCTTACACAGTTTATACCCAACAATAAAAAGGCCCTGTTGACAGGATGAAACGTCATCACTTGAATGACACATTTTATTTCTGTTCTCCCAGATTGCTTTTGTATCTATCTGTTAAGAAATCATAACTTGTCTCTCTTGTAATCCTCATGAAAATATCTAACAAATCAGAACCTGGCTTAGAATAACAGCTAGCACATTCACAGTCTCATGTCTGCTGTGATTACACAGGCCTGAATACCAGCCTTCTGACAAAATGGCTCTTAGCATTAGGCTGAATGCAGAGGATTAAATTGACAATTTACCCTTGGTGAAAGATGGACAAATATGGTCATAAATTCTGGGTTGGCATCTTTGATAATGTAGTGCTAATATACCAGCATTAGAGAATGAGCTTGCAATGTTCACTGCATGATAAAATACAGTATGCCCTAATGTTCCTTCATATCTGATAAATGACTAAAATCAATACCCAATTATTACATTTGACCATTAAGTTTTTGTCAATCAAGCAACCTGTTATTCCTAATGCAAGTCCAAAACATTTCCCACAATCCATAAGGTGAATACCCGAACACTGCAGCTGATACTTACACTTAAAATCCCAATGCTTCCTTGGATTGCAGCTGCCCATTCAAAGTTCAGATGTTGCGTGATGACACCACCCACTATTGGCCCATAAAGCATCCTTACAAAACAAATAGATTTCCAATTTAGAATCCAAATTACAACTAGAACAGAAGTGAAAATGCTAAAGGGCACTACATGGCTTCAGAAACACCATCTACAGTCCCTTTGGGGCCTGTATAGTATAGGCCAATATAATCACATAATATTGGCTTATAACAGGTACAATATATCAGATATCAGCATAGTGTAGGCAGATATTTAAAAAATGCAGTAGATAAAGTTTTATACGGTCAGTTTTATGTACATTTGAGTGTGTGTTTAATTTTTGTCGTGTGTGTTTTTATCATAATAATTTAATATCCAGTTTGATTGCACAAGACCCTTCTCTTTCTCTCTTTCTCTCTCTCTCGTATGCAAATGCACAAAATGCACATTTATGGAGAGCCGACAAACATTTTCCTTAAAATGCCTGTCTGGATAATACTAATATATGCTGATGAAGTAATTACATATCTTTGTCATACCTCTTTAATAGCCAAATCTGGTGTTGATCTTATTCTTCATATGCTTGTATAAAATAACACAACTGATATATTGTTAGCAGATATTTTCTACTCAACTCTAACTCTGTCACATGAACTTTATCGTGCACTTCAAATGAAGAATAAATTGTGGCAGCTGAAGTACAGAAAATATAAATAAAGATAAGCTGTATTTACCCAAAAGCCCAAACTGCTGAAAACAATCCGGACACCATTCCAAGAGTACTTAGTCCATCATTATATCCTAGTTCCCTAAAAAGAGAAGAAGGGGGTATATGGGTCACCCTGTATTACATCCAAACTACAGGTTAGGAATATATGAACACAACATATGCAGTCACTCACATTGCAGTGGAGATCATCTCAGGTAACGTGGTAACTAAAGCCACGCCCACAAACAATCCACATAGACAAAGCATGAAAACCGTCAACCACAGCTGACTATGGATACCAAAACAAACCAAGCAAACAGAAAAAATGAGAACAGGTTAATACCAGCAGGCATTACTTCAGTTAATGTTAGACTGCTAAGCCACATGTGACCTACAGTAGATCCCATGCTCACCTTCGGATGTGAAAGATGGGCACAGGACCAATCAGCCAGAAGCTGATTCCTGCGCCAATGCTTGCTAACCCCATGAACCAAATCCTGGTGGCCTGATAAACACCAAAGCAAACACAAGTTCAAAATGTGACATGTAAATTCATTCAACACCAATGCATATTTAATCATTATTCTATTGATTTTATACTCACAGGAAATTTATCAGTGATATACCCAATCAGCGGTGATGTCAGACAATATGGTAACGAAAACCCAAGCATGATGAGCCCTACATAGTCAGCGGTCAGACCAAACTAGGAACAACAGACAAACATTAAAATACTGTTTCCTCATCTACTTGTTTTTATGCAATGCATCTAATATGTATCATTTAACAAGTGTGAGAAAAGGTCATTACCAAATTCATAGCAAAAAGGGACAATGTGGCATCCATGAAACCAATCAATGAGCTAATCATAAATATCACACAGTTGATCAGGATGATTTTCCCAGAGGTGAGAAGTCCAAAGAAAGAATCATTTGTAGGAGTTGTTTCTAAATGGAAAGAAGCACAAAAAATACAGTTTTGATTAATATTCACAATCACAGATTGAGCATCTTATTGAAATGAAAATAATAAAGGAATAATTTGCTCTTACCAATGCTTGGTAAGATGAAAATGTTGATAGGAACCATAATCAATACCAAACATCCAAGAGCAATAAAAGGGACTTCATATCCATATGCGTGGAAGAGCCATCCTCCAATTGGTGGTCCTAAAACAAGACCAAGTCCCGTGAAAATCTCCAAAAGCCCCTAAAAATAGAAGAATTCAACATCAACATCAAGTAATTGATATTTGTATATGCACTGTATGTGAGTATAAGGCTGTTTCTTACTGTAAAAGAGGAGACATTAAGGACATGAAAGAGAAATTAAAATAGTAACAAATAATAATTTTGAACTAAACTGAACTAAATCATGGTAATTCAGCCAATTTGATATGGACGTGTTAAAATGATCAGTCAGGTTAAACCAAATGTAGGTTATGGTGTTGTGAGCTAGAAATAATAAATAAATGTGTATTTTCATAATAACAGTGTTTTAAACCAGTGTGTCGTCATCTTTAATGCTCCAGTATTGAGGTTGTGCTGGTATGAAATTTAAGCTCCTTTCACACTGTTGACACTATACATAGATTGTATCACATACAGTATGGCACTCTGGGGAATGGGATACAAAACAACTCTAACTATAATGCTTTCTTGTTTCCTCGTGATTCCAATGTCCAACCAACATGCCAGTCAGACAAGAGTAGTCTATACTCACAAAAACACTTGCAACATTGTTTGGGAATGTATTTGTTATGATAGCGAAAGACGAAGTCAAGGCAGACCCAAAGCCCACAGCATCGATGGACCTCACTACAAAGCAGAGAGAAATGAAAGCAGCTCCTGCAGGAGCCCGATCAAGAAATCTGCGCAAAAAACAAAGACAAAAATTAATAAATGTGGAGTAGTGAAACCACAAAGAAGTCTTGATCTTTCAACACATTATTAACTAGGAATCATAGTTTTTACACCAGAATAAAATCTTGGTTATAGAGGATTGAAAAAAATGGTATGTGGAACGTCTTAATTTGACCAGCTGCTGTCATTTATTTCCAGTCAGCAAGATGTTGCTTGATAACAAAGTTGAGACAGATATAATCTAACATTTTCATTTCTGAAAATGTTTAAAGGGGACATATTTCGTGTTCTAATTTTCATTTAGGGGCTATTTTGGAAACTCTTCAATTCTTTAATGTGCATAAAAACACTGATCCACTTTTACTGCACGTTGCTGCAGCACTGCTGTGCACGCTTAGTGAAAACAAGTCATTTTAGGTACCATTAAGGCTCCCTCATGAAAAGCCTACTTTGTGATGAGGTGTCCCACCATGCCCAGCACGACATTCCTCTGCGTCAACTGCAGCAGAATGCAGTCCTGTCATTCATCTACTTGTATGGGGGGAAGGGACATCACATCAACGCTCCTCCTCCATGACACACAGTATACACGTGCAAAACTACACGTGTTGTCAAATTAACTCACTTCAGCCAATGGCACGTTCGAAATTAGCTGTATAAACAGTGCATCGGACAAGCTCCTGTCCTGGAGTATGCCCTTGACATTTCTTCATTTCCTCAAGTTGTGTTACTTTGACAATGTTCAACACATGCTACTATATTACACTACAAAACAATACACTATAAAAATGAGTGAAATTAACAAACAGCGTAATATGTCCCCTTCAAAGGTTTTTAAGTGAGTGGTGTGAGGGTTTTCCATGACATTTCCTACCATGTACAGTCATTTCACCACATGTTTTTAACTGTACTTTAACTGTCTCACCTATTTTATCTATGTAATTGATCAATGAGGTACAACATTTATTTCACCATGTGAGCACACAATCATACACTGGCTGTGATAACAACCTAAACTTTGAATATTTTATCTTTGAGCATTTTACAAAGTGGATATTATGCTGTATGAGTTACTATAAATAACCATCATTATTTACGAAGGACACAGCACTGTAAACCAGACTTACCCAAAAATAATGGTGGTGACCCCTGACACACAAAGCCCTGAAATAAGCAGCAACTTTGCACCAACTTGGACAATCTGACACAAAAACAAAGGGCCTGGCAGTTACTGTAAGTCTGTGTAACAGGATGGACTGGTTTAAAAATAATAAAAAATAAAATAATGTACTCACAAATCGTCCAACTATTAATGAAGTAATTAAGTGGAAGACAGCAAAGCAGGCAAATATGACACCAACGACAGTCTGACTGGCTCCTTTCTTTATTGCCTGTGAGCAAATAATAATTTGCAGACCACATATGAGGGACTTGATAAAAATGGATCACACAACAATCAAGTGTGAAAGAATTTTCTAGATTTAAATGAAGAGGAACTTTACAAATTGGGTAGGTTTATAGATTTATTTTATTTCTACAATCAATCAAGTTTTTAAAAAAAACGTTTTTGTTAGAATTTTTCCCAAAATGTTTTCCTTGATTTTTAACCAGACCATCGTTTGTTTTCTATTTATCTATTTTCTATATTTCCAATGTTTTTAGTTTTATTCTAGGATCAAAAAACTTTCTAGAATCAATAATCAGTTTTAGATTTGAGATTTTTTCCCAAGAAGAAAATTGTCAGACTTGGCAGAAATGTCAACATTTACACAAATGACGTGTTTATATATATTATATAATGGCTTTTTTTTAATTGAAGTCATCCTGTTTTGTAAATATTTTTAACATATAACAGTTAAAAGTCTTATTTGACAAATGTAAATATGTGAGGTTTAACTGAAATTCTATGTTTGTTTTACAGCTGCAAACCAGTTTGCTAAAGTACACACAAGAAAACTCCTCCTTTTGGTTTACCTCATAATTCGGTGTTTCTTTCATTCATTTCTACAGATTTGTGGATAGCAACTAAACCTTTCAAAACTTGGATAACATAAAACAAAATTCTAAAACACAAATACATACAGGAGGACCACAAAGGTTATTTGACCCCAATGGCATTCATTTTAACTTTTAATGTTAAAGTAAGTGGAAATCAAAACACTGACACATTTATCATAAAATTACCGATTTGACATAAGCAGGGGTTTAATAGCTTACCTCAGCTGGGAAAAATGGCCCTAATATGGAGTAGCAGGCCATTGCACAGAAGTTGACAGATGCTATTGATATTAACACAAATATCTGCTTTGATGATATCTTCTTGGGAGGACCTGTTGATTCACTTGGAGAGCTGGAATCTGAGGTAGAACAGACATTCATACAGACATTATATAATATATATATACACGTTTAAAAATAAGCAAATTGATTATCCTGCAACATAAAACAGATGAATGAAAACGGAATAATGTACTGAAAGAAGAGTTTTTAGGATTATTGTAATCATGTTTCCATGATGAGATCAAAAGGGAAAATTAAAATCCATGCTTTAAGTTTAAATTCAAATAGGAACGACACTGATATTAAGTCACAATTATATTTATTACACAATAATAAAAAGCACCGACCTGTTTGTTGAAGTTCAACTTGTGGCTCCATTTCTAATTTCCAAGGTCACATTTACAATGATTCAAGTCCGAGAGAGACATAAATGCTCACAAAGGAGAGGAGAGAAAGAGAGACTATAGGTACAAACGAAGCTTTAAGTTTTCCTTAATGTTTACTCAAGATCAAGCCTGACAGAATGCACGGCTTCCCGTTCAGACCTTCAAAATAAAAGCCTCAGTGTCCTGTATGACTATGAATATTGTGGCGGCCGGCGGACCTCGTCGCTGCGTGTAGTGGACACTTCCGCGCTAGGAGCAAAGACTTTTGGGAGTTCTTCCCGTCACGAACTAAAGGAGTGTTTAACTTGTTCAGATGGTTATTTTGTGTGTGCTACTGTTAATATGGGGTGGTGGGGATTGTTTTCTGTGTTTGTTCATGTTTATTTATGCTGAAAGTTGATTGTTTGTATTACCAGGTTGATGTGACTGTAAGCATGTGTGCAAGTGACTGTCTGCCTCTCTTCAGCAGTAGTCAAATGCTATTATGTGCATGTGTTTGAATAAATATATTGATTCCTGGGGTTGTGTGTATGGAACACAGGGGAAGCTGCTGAAAATCTCAGATACCTCTTAAGTATTTATTCTCTCAAATACAAGCTCGCCACAAAATGCTAATCTTACATTGATTTGTAGCACACAGTAGTCACGATTACATTGAGGCTACGGTTTGTATTCATAAAAATAGGCACACTATTACCAGTTAAGAAGAGGAAGTTTACAAATATATTTGTCAAAATACATTTTGTTGTTTGCACAAGCTCTTTGATCATAGTGTGTATGCGATTTTAACTGAAATATATGTGGTCAAAAACAAGGTTCTGAATGTCCTCTTCTTTACTGATTCTCAGGTCCAAGTCTATCATCATAAGTATCATAAGTAAGCTGCTGAATGCTACTTTTTGACCAGCAAATGTTTAAAAGTATATACTTGATTCATGACCAAAATGAATAATTAGTGGTCAAAATTGTTGTTGACTAATTTACTCTTTTTCTAATTAATCTGCTGTTCTTCAAAGTGTCATGATAAGTCTAAAATCTACAGCCCTTCTTATTCTTGCTCTAAAAGTGATAATTGTACTTTTATTTAGAGCCTGTGTTTCTGGTTTCAAAATTGTTGTAGAAAATATAATTACTGCCAATTGAAACTGTGACAGACTTGGAAATCACGTTAGAATCCTGTTATCCTGCTCATATTTTAGTGAACCAGTGAGTAACTTTGTGAAATCCTATTTTGTAACAAAATGTATGTTATTTTGTGTACTGATGTGGAATGAATGGAGTAAACAAACATGCAGAGTTGTGTTTTTCCGTTATTTACTATTATTATTCAAATCTGTGACAAAAAGTACAACATATGAAATGAAACATGATATCAAAACTGCAGTGAAATGTTGCAAAATTCTCCCTGTTGTATTCAATTATACATCGCATACATTACGTTCTCTTTCAACTATTTGTGTCACCTCAAACACATTGTTATAACAACACATTTTTCTTGTGAAACACTGAAACATGAAATCCAAGCTATGTGACGAAGAAAACGAACAGCATTAATTGAGTAGAGCTACAGGGAAAAAAGCCACATTTAGTCTGTGAATGTAATTTTCTGTGGTTTCGGTCACATCAAATTCATTCACAGTTACAATGTCTCTACCACTGCAGCTGTGACTGATAAAGCAGTACCTATTCAGTAATTATTCTGTGTATATAGAAAACGAAACAAAACATGACCTAAGTACAAATCAATCCAAGTAAAAAAAGAGTTTTGTTGAAATCAATTTCAAAGAAATTAATAAAATATATTTGTATGATTTATGCAGAGATAGAACCAAGTCATTGTTTTGCAAGTCACAAGTAAGTCTCAAGTCTTGGTTCTCAAGTCCCAAGTCAAGGTAAGGTAAGTCACAAGTCAGTCCTGTCAAGTCCAAGTAAAGTCAGGAGCCCTTAACTTTGAGCTTGGAGTCTTAAATACTTCATAATGCTCTTAAAACCAAATTTAAAACATTTGTTCTATTATTTGACAGTAACAAGTCTTTCCAAGTCAAAAGACTGAAGTTCAAGTGAAATCACAAGTCAGTGGTGTCAAAATCAAGTTGCAAGGCTTTTTTGATTATGTCGAGGTGAGTCTCAAGTCAGCAAATTTGTGACTCGAGTCTAGGTCATGTGACTCGAGTCCACAACCCGGGTCTTTATGAGTTTAACTTGGAGGCTGATGATGTTTGGTTTGGTGTCCATCCACATATTTCAGTTTTAATGGACATTTCAATCATTCAGGAGAGGGGTCCTTTCACTTAAATGCAAACATAAAAACAAGTATTATTTAATGTCCGTTATGTTCTTGGAAAAAGCCTAAATATCCTTTTTGAATATTTAACTGGAAGTAAATGCTTACTTTTGCTGTCTGGATCTCAGTCTCTGACACAGATTATACCCAACAAGAAGAAGGCCCTGTTGACAGGATGATACATGAGTGTTGTAGTTCTGAAACGTCTTGACTTCAGTTACACAGTTAAGGATAAATAGCCACCTAAGCTAAAAAAACATAGGGAAAGGGAAAGGGAGTAGTCAGACGTGCATGTTCACAAGGGGGGGAGTCAGATTCTGTGTGATTATATTTTTATACAGTATATATATGCATTCATGCAAAAAAAGTTTTGTCAATTACAATTCGTCAATTAACAAAAGTTTGTTTTTGTCAATCGAGTAACCTATTATTCTTAGTAAAAGACCAAAACATTGCAACACCATGCATAATGTGAATACTCAATCACTGCAGCTGATACTTACACCTAAAATCCCTAGGCCTCCTTGGATTGCAGCTGCCCACTCAAAGCTCAAATGTTGCATGGTGACACCACCCACTATTGGCCCATAAAACATCCTAACAAAACAAATAGATTTACAATTCAGGATCCAAATTACAACAAGAACAGATTTCAAAATGTTTAAAGGACACTACATGGCTTCAGAAACACCATCTACAGTCCCTTTGGGAACTACAGAAAATAAGTAAGTAAGGGTCAGTGAGATTTACCCAATAGCCCAAACTGCTGAAAACAATCCAGACACCATTCCAAAAGTACTTAGTCCCTCTTCATAACCTAGTTCACTAGAAAGAGAAGAAGGGGGTATATGGGTCACCTTGTATGATATCCAAACTAAAGGTCAGGAATATAAGAACACAACATATGCAGTCACTCACTATGCACAGGTGATCATCTCAGGTACTGTGGTAATTAAAGTCACGCCCAGAAAAAATCCACAAAGACAAAGCATGAAAACCGTCAACCACAGCTGACTATGGATATCAAAACAAACCGAGGAAACAGAAAAAATGAGAACAGGTTAATACCAGCAGGCATTATTTCTGTTAACGTTAGACTGCTGAGCCACATGTGACCTACAGTAGATCCCATGCTCACCTTGGGATGTGAAAGATGGGCACAGGACCAATCAGCCAGAAGCTGATTCCTGTGGCAAAGCTTCCAATCACCATGAACAAATTCCTGCTGGCCTAATAAACACCAAAGCAAACACGAGTTCAAAATGTGACAAGTAAAATCATTCAACACAAATGGATATTTAATCATTATTCTATTGATTTTATACTCACAGGAAATTTATCAATGAAAAACCCAATCAGCGGTGATGTCAGACAATAAGGTAATGAAAATCCAAGCATGATGAGCCCTACATAGTCAGCAGACAGACCAAACTAGGAACAACAGAGAAACATTAATCTACTTTAAACATGTACAATGTATCCTATTTTTTGCCTTTACCACAAGTGAGAAAAGGTAATTACCGTCTTCACAGCAAAAAGGGACAATGTGGCATCCAAGAAACCTAGGCCCGAACTCAGCATGAATATCACATAGCAGATCAGGATGACTTTCATATAAGTGAGAAGTCCAAAGAAAGAATCCTTTGTAGGATTTGTTTCTAAATGGAAAGAGGCATAAAAATACAGTTTGATTAAATACTCACAAAATATTGGAGGGCTTCATGGGTAATGTAGATGAAGGTCAACATGCCACAGTATGAGTCAGCCCCAAGAGAGGAGAGCTAAGTAAACATGCCCTTCTTCCTGCGTGTAAACACATCTACAAATACAGTTGTGAACCACCAGTCTTTCTCTTTTTGGTGACTGGCAACACACAGAGTGACATCACCATGTGGCGTGTTGACCTTCATTCATGGAACCTGGGTTCCTGGGCAACCTGTATTTGTGGAGGTAGTAACATGCAAGCATCTTTAATTTGATATTCTGTCTCCTGTCAGTTCATCGCTCAGGGAGGTTGACCCATACTGTAGCGCTTTGACTGGTATGAAACAGAACTTATTGAAATGAAAACAAATTGGAGGAATAATTTGCTCTTACCAATGCTTGGTAAGATGTAAATGTTGATAGGAACCATAATCAATACGAAACATCCAAGAAACAAAAAAGGGACTTCATATCCAAATGAATGGAAGAGCCATCCTCCAATCGGTGGTCCTAAAATAAGACCAAGTCCAGTGAAAATCTCCAAAAGCCCCTAAAAATAGAAGAATTCAACATATTCAAACATTAATTTACATATACTGTACATTACACATACATCTAGCTGGCTGTCTTGTCTGCCCATTTATGTTGACTGTTTTTGTCTTTGTGTGATATATTCTACTACATATGCTTTTTCGCTGTTTTGTGCATGCTGCTTGTTGTTTTATCCTTGTTTTGCTTATAGCTATGCTGTTTGCTTTGTTTGTCTCCCT
>OMOW01112172.1:0-11135 GCA_900312555.1 Lamprogrammus exutus
TTTCACTCCCTTCACCCCAGCCCCACCCATCACCCCTAACCCCAGCCTGAACAATGTGTCTGGCAAGATTGGAGGCGATTTGGAGGAATGGTGCTCTCATTTATGATGTCATTACAAACTGAGACATCATTCATGTTGTCATTATGGGAGGTGCTTGGGTGGTTCCATTCATGTCTCCCACTGCTATAATACAATAATTTGGTAATGCAAATGAAAAATAAAATAAAGATGTAAATGAAATGTAACGCACCCAATGCATATGCCGGACCCCTGAAAAATGTTTCTGGCACGTTTAGAGGAGATTGGAGGAATGGTGCTCGTCGTATTGACAGACACACACACACGCTCTCCAATTATAGTAGAAAAGATAAGATTAATTTGAAAAAATAAATTCAGAGGTATTAATTGCATTTTATCTAGTTGACTGCTGGTGAAGGTGACTAGCAGTCAGTTTATGAATTCAGTGTTTTGGTCCTGTGTCCTAAGGCAGTTTAATCACTATGTATGAAACACAAACATCTGAAACCAGACTGCTATCTGTGATGTTGTTTCTGTGATGTCGTTATGATCACCTTGTCATTGAATGATAGGATTTTCACAAAAGTATTCACTATATTAGGTTTTGTCTTGCAACCCTAAAATTAATAGTCTTAATCTATTTGTTCAGTAAAAGTGATGATAAATCATTATTCAGTCCCGTGGCAATGTTTTTCTTATTTTCTTATATTGTTTGAAAGTCAACAAAGAATGTTGCTTACTTGGTGCTGTGTCTCTAAATACTAAATGCTAGACAAATCAAAATAACTTAATTGGTAAATCACTGATGGTATCAGTAATACACTAAAAGTGTTTTCTGTGTTTCCACAGGTGTGTATCTTATTGCTGTGTGTCAAGATCTTGACATTAAAAACGTCCAGTTTAAATACAGTTATCTTCCTCTTTAAGGATTGTGGATCCCTGTGGAAATCCCTTAAAGCCCAAAACTGAGTAATTTACCTGTGGTTTTTGTTGGTGCTTTGGGGCTGCCTGCGCTACGCCATTATCAAGTCACATATTTGTAATGTGATACCTTATTGATCTTTAAAAAAAAATACTTTTAATTAATTTTTTAACGTCTCTTTCACTGAAACCATAGGTCAAGACAAGGTGCCAGTGATTTGATGTCAAATATTTGAATATTTGAAGGATGTGCACAAACTAACTCAGTATAATCAGATTTTTAAAAGTATATCTTTGTAGAAATATCTGTGAGAATATCTCATGAATAAATTGCTCTATTTTAACCAAACTTGGTGGACTTGTGCACTCAGTATTTAAAAAAGAAAAAGAAACATCAGTTGACCTGATGATGGTGCTATAACATCTACAGTTAAAGTTTGTGAGTAACGTTAGAAAAGGACAGGGTAGAATCAAAACTTTGTTGCATTGTTCAGTGGGGGTGGGGGTGGGAGTGATCATGGTCTAGTCAATAATCTGTTAATTTTCATCATTAAGACATGGAGTCATAATCACTCAAATCAAATCAAATCAAATTTCAATCAAATCAGCATTTCAAACACTCCTCGGCTTTGGTATGTGCTCTCTGAGTGCCTCCTAGTCAGGGGGTATAAGTAAGGAGCAAAATGAGCCCATGGAGAAGACTGTTGATGCTGAACTGGGGCCACATGAAGTAACTAAACATGTCATTGTTGCATCCTGTTGGCGTTTAACGAGAGCAGACACGTTCACTGGCCATGATTCTTTCTGTGTGTTTGCGCAGGCGCTGCTTGGATGCCGCTTAGGCCGGCACGATGCACTGCGCGGTGTGCGGACGTGCCGCTGTGCGCATTCTCCAGCCTCCCTCCTCCTCCGACACGCGCAGCTCGCTCTCTGATTGGTGGAAATCAACAGGAAGAGAGCTCGGGTCGTGCGATCTGTCAAGTTCAACCTGACCAACCAAGCCAACACCATAAAAAACCCGCTGCGGCAACGGTCCCTCCATCAGCCAGGCCTGCGTGACAACACTGCGCTCGCTTCTTTCGAGCCGTCTGTGGGGTTGCGGTGATATCAGAACACGTGTGCTGACATTTTTGCCGCATTTTAAGCGGAGTAATTTCCCTCAGAGTTCCCGGAAATACACCGTAGAGGACATCGGCGTGAGGATGGCTGCGTACAAGCTGGTGCTGATCCGCCACGGCGAGAGCTCCTGGAACCAGGACAACCGATTCTGTGGCTGGTTCGACGCGGACCTGAGTGAGACCGGGGAGAAGGAGGCCAGGAGAGGAGGCCAGGCCTTGAAAGGTACCACGGCACCTTAGCACAATGTCGTAGCGAAGGATCAAACTGTCTGTCGGTCATTGGCCGGGCCTTGAAAGGTACCACGGCACCTTAGCACAATGTCGTAGCGAAGGATCAGACTAGTCATTGAATTAAGCAAGCTAGTTCTTATGCAACTCCGAAACAGATAGTCAGAGCACTGCGACACGGCAGATAGGAGAGAAACGGGGGCTGGACCCTCACAAGCACAGCTACAATTAGTTATTCTTCTAAAACAAACACATAATAGAAGAAAATTATTTTTTATTCCACCCCCATAGCACTATGAAGTCCCACACACCAGCGGCCGTTTGGTTTACATCATCCCTGTTTTGGATTACATTCATCAAATGATGCAATCCCCATCATCTCTAAGCTTATGTAGCCCAGTTGTAATATGTCGGTGTACTGTGTCTACTGAAGAGATACCCCAGCAGTCAGTTCAGGCTCAGTTTTGTTTTTTTTTGGTCGCCAGTCTGGGCTGATTGCTGGCCAGATTATCTCTGTGTGTTTGCCAAAATTGGCCCACTTGTGTAAGGAACACGCTGTACATCAGATTTTGGCCTAGGAACCAGGTATATAAATGGGTCTAGAGGAAACAAAATACAGTATGTAGTCTAAAATGAAGCAGACTGATTTTGCTAGTATTTTCCCCGAAGTCGATTAATCAGTTGACCAACAGTAAAAGAATTGATGATAATGCTAAACCTTTACTGGTTACAGTTTATCATATATGACCATGTGATGCTTTTGTCTGTTTCATGTCATTGAAAATTGTTGGTCAGGCATGAAAACCAATGTGACTGGTTTTCTTACGTTATTGGTGTATGAATTCCAACCGTTTTCTGGAATAAGCCGATTTATGCCAGTTATCAGTGTATTATTGCTCGTAACCTCACTATTTGAGAGGAAGCAAGTTGATTATGTCAAAATCTGTGCTTTCGAAATAGTTTTAATGAACACAAAGAATTGCCACTGAGATACTGGAAAGAATGTTCAGGTTGTCAAGCAAAGATACCTTTGTTATCAGTGTGGATTACTACTGTTTGCATTGTAACTGCGTTGCTATTCACAGTGCTGGATTTAGTGGGGTTAAGTAGAGTCGAAAGTGGATGACCAGGGCAGATTTCCAAACAGTGCTTCAGATAATTTCACTTACGTCTTTGCTGCACACAACTGTTGATTTTCTGTGACCCAAAAATAAATATCTGATGAATGTTGTAACCATGCATTGTTAGCTTTGTCACTGAAACACATTGTGCTCCTCTGGGACTATGCAGGGGCACTCTGCAGAGCCCACGGTGTGCCAACGTCTCATAGCTTGCACTGCCACTGACTAAGCAAAAGCAGATGTACAAATGTGTAAATATTAATAAAAGAGTAATAAACAATGGAGATAATCAGTCGCTGGGTAAAATTACATTTCTTTGGAATAGTATTTTTGTCAATAAAAAATACATAACTTTTTTGTACACCCCTAAATTACTTGTTCAACATGTCACTCTATACGTCTCAAATGCTAAGTCCTGAATGCCTGCATTTCCTCTGTCTCCATTTGCCCTCAGATGCTGGATATGAATTTGATATCTGCTACACCTCTGTCTTGAAGAGGGCTATCCGCACCCTGTGGCTTGCCCTGGAGGGCATTGACCAAATGTGGCTCCCTGTCCATCGGACCTGGCGCCTAAATGAGCGTCACTACGGGGGCCTCACAGGGTTGAACAAGGCAGAAACAGCAGCAAAGCATGGTGAGGCCCAGGTCAAGATCTGGAGGCGTTCTTTTGACACTCCTCCCCCACCAATGGATGAGGAGCATGCGTACTATCAGAACATAAGCAAGGTGAGACGCCAAAAGAACAATGAACCTTTCTCTCTCTCTCTCAGACATACACATCTTGTTTACATCACCAAGTACTGTAAAGCCTATAACACCACTGACCTCATTACCTCTGTAGGATCGGCGCTATGCTGACCTGACAGAGGACCAGCTTCCAACCTGTGAGAGTCTTAAAGACACCATTGCTAGAGCTCTGCCCTTCTGGAATGAAGAGATTGTCCCCCAAATTAAAGAGGGAAAGAGGGTTCTGATCGCTGCCCACGGCAACAGTCTCCGTGGAATTGTCAAGCATCTTGAGGGTAAAGTATAGACAAAACAAATATTTTCACCATTATGCCACCTTCAATGATTGACTCTTATGAAAACACAATGATATAATCCAACAGTTGTAATGTAATATCTTTAACTCAACTAGGATTTTGTGACACATTTAATTGTATAGATTAATTCACTCAGACTTTCATGCCTGTCCAAGTGTCACATAACATTATGTGGGAGAAAAATTAATACGACCTTTATCCCCAAAACACTGTGCTTACAGTCCTTGCAAAACCCTAACCTCTTCTCCCTCTGAAAGATAGATATATATAGAATGTATTTCAAAGTTTGATAAAAGGAGCAATAATGTTACAACTTCTCTGTGACTGTGTGGTCCAGACTTTTAGGAATGTACTGATTCCATTGATTAATTGAATGCCAAGACAAGGCTTAAAACCTGTACATACAGTATATCCCTCTCACAAATGTTAACTGATTATGTTGTGGATTTGTTTCACTCTCCAAACCTTTATGAGCAACTTTCTATGTGCAGAAAATCTTTAGGACTAATGTTGCCCACATAACCAGCTAGCAGCAGCACTGGCAGACTGCGTGGAGTGACATTCCCCTGCCTCAGTTCATCAGATGCACAAACGTCACTTAGAAAAGCCAGGCAGCATAAGCATAAATTCCTCAGATGGTTATAAATTCTGCTCATCTGTTGCTCTTTCCAGGTATGTCAGAGGAAGCCATCATGGAGCTGAACCTGCCAACAGGCATCCCCATCGTGTATGAGCTGGACAAGAACCTGAAGCCTCTAGGACCCATGCAGTTCCTGGGAGACGAGGAGACTGTGAAGAAGGCCATGGAAGCTGTGGCTGCTCAGGGCAAAGCCAAGAAATAGGCTTCCCACTGGGTGGGCCACAGCACAAATTAACCATGTGCTGTGTTAGGTTCAAGGTTATTTATGTATCATCAAAGATTTACGCACACATAGACACACAATGTGCCCATGCACTTTAGTTCTGTGATATAAAAACATCACAACAATCTGCTGAATGATTTAATTGGTCTATATTTGAACATTTCAAGCCAACTAAACAAAGTTATGTTGTTAGACAATGGATATCTGCTGTAATATGAACTGTAATAAGCACTGACCAAAATGCTAATTAGGGACCAATAAATAGGAGCAACATAGACTAACCTTACTGATTCTTCAGAAGCGTTCCTCGTTACACACCATGTAGGTAAAGCCCAGTGCAATCAGTATAACCAAGGTAACACTGGCTGGCTGGCCAAATTGATATGCTCTGCACTGCTAATGTTTGTTTGTTGTGACATTGTGTGGAAAAAATAAAGGTGCTATGCGATAAAACCTGTTATTGTCTGACATCACTTTCAATTTTAGTTATGTCACAGTCTCTGAAACATATGATAAAGAAGAAAATGGCACGGTACAATCCCTTATGAAAGACAGCAACGTTATATAAAGGGACTACACTTCATAATCATGACATCAGGCATGTTATGACACCATGGAAGAAGTGCCTTGACATTGTTCACCACTGGTTTCATTTTGAGGAAGACCATTTCAAATAAATCTGGAGAGAAATAAATTAAAAAAACAAAAGCATATTATATGAATACCTCTCTATTCTGATAGGTCAAGATTTGTGAAATTGCTGAATAGACCTGTGTTAATCTGAATCACATTTCTATCAGTTCTTACAGCACTACATTTGGACATGCTTTGTTAGATTGTCATCGTATCAACACATTTATTATCTATTAATTTACAAATCCACATCAATAAAACTTTGGTTTTGATCGATTCGGTCTCAATGCTGGCGCTCTTGTTCAAAAGCAGAGATAAATTAAAGCCTCAAAACTCAAATTTTGTGCCTCAACAAGCATGGCGAAATAAGCCGCACGCCCTTTCCGTTTCCTTCCTCTCTGCCTGTGACGGACCAATCAGAATCGAGGAGCCCTCCTCGTGACAGCCAATCGACTAGCGAGCTGCTCCCCTCGAAAACATGTCGCCCATGAGGTTGTGTGTTCCAGGTGAGGTTCTTAAATTTATGATAAATGTTACGTCTGATGCACTCACACGAGTCCAGACATTTTGTTATGCTCTGTGCTGACGTTGGCGTCTGTGCGCACTTCTGTTTTGATAGAAAATGGCGCTGAACTGCGGTTGGACGGTGTGAAATACCAGCTGCCATGTGTGCGGCGAGCTTTGCCATCTCAATTAATTTCTGTTACTTTAAGTCGAACTAAGGTTTCCACGATAATGATGGCAGTTCATCACAAAACGGCGTGTGTGACTTGTGGATTTTGCGTGGCACTGTTTTATGGTCAACAAGTGTACTATTATTTCTGCTCGGACTCGTATTTACCTGTAAGTTGTTGACTTTTACTTTCCGAGGCAGGGCTCATCTGCTGCCCTGCCCATCGCCTCGGGCAGTGCAGCAGCATTCCTTCTCTAACTTGTTCTGACCCACCCTTCATAAGCCTTCAAAACAACGCAACATCCTCACTTTAATTCTGCTTAAACACACGGTTTTTAATGTGTCATAAAATGTGGTCTACACAGAATTGTTGTATGCAAACTGAGTCTTGAGTATTTTGGTTTTAATCCAGTGAATTTCACTGTTAACAGTTCAGTAAATTTAAAAAAGTAAAAGCTAATGCTCCTTAGTCTTTTCAAACATTTATTAAATTTAATAATTTAAGCAGCCTATGCCTAATCTAGTAAAGGTCAAGGCAATAAATCCAGAGATTTAAGACAGGCTGAGTTCATAGGAAGGGGTTTTTGTATTTGTTAAAATAATAGTATAATATTATTATGAGTAGTCAGTGTTAATGTTTAGCTTTGTGCATACACAGACCGTGTAGCATAAGTAACATGATCTCAGGTAATATGAACTGTTACTATGGGCCTTTGTGGAACGTAATTGTTGTTACGTCAAAGTTTGTGTAATTGGCAGCTGACTGTTTTGGGGTGTAACCTCTGTTCTCGTAAAATGTTTTACAAGTATCTGTCTCTGTGTGCCGGGAACACTGTGTGCAGGTTAGTGGCATGGGCTTCAGCCCACACTGGAGCTTCCGTTAGGTTTGGAGCTGTCCATCAGTGCCCATTTTATAAATTAAATTGCAGTGTGAGACTGCAACAATGTCTGGCTCTTCACACTAGTAGGAACTCAACAATATTCTAAAATGATTGAGGCCTTTTGAAATGTTTTAAAAGATGTATGGTTTTCAGTGATTGGCTTTGGTGTATATTGTACACCTTCAAAAACTTTTTACAAGCACAAATTCAGATCTACTTCTGCGGTAGTATTTTGATTTAAACTCGGCAAACAAGGTGGCTAAATGTAACGAAAGTTTGCAATTTGCACCTTTGACAGCTTGAGACAAGATGATCATATGATTCAGAAAACTGTTATTGAAAGGTCAGACAGTTTAAGTTGCTTATAAGCCAACGTGTAGAGGGTCATCATACAGGATCATGAGCTAGTAATACCAAGGTGAAAATACTCAAAGTGACAAATCAACGTAACAAAGCCATTCTGCCTTCAGTCTAGGGGCACTTTTGGACAAACAGTTGTAGTATGAGCTAAATTATTCTCTGTTTGCAGACAGGAAGAACTTAAACATCTAAATAGATGAGATAACATGAGACAAAGCTTTATTTATGTCACTGGAAATTGTGCAAAAAATTGCTCAAGAAATAGGTAATGGTCAAATTAGAGGTTAGATTTAGTATTAAGTAAGCTGCAAATATGATTTAAAACACCAATTATAAACAAACAGCCCAGTTGACGTGTGTTTTTGTGTTTTCTGTAATAATATGTATTTGCACATATTGAAGTTCACATTGCCCCATGACAAATCAGAGTTTGTGTTAAAAGTGTGTGTATCCATAGTGTCTTCCTCCTCTAGTCTTTGTTTCACCTCCTCTGCCTTTCCCCCTCTTGTTTGTACGCAGGTGACAAGCTCTGCAGCACAGAAGACTGCAGTCCTGGCACGGGAGTGTACCTCCGACATGGCTACATATACTCCTCGCTTGCAGGCTACGTGCTCAGGAAGAACGAGGGAGAGGAGGTGAGGCGTGTGGTGGGTGTGGGTAGGCAGAGAGCGGTAGTGGCAAGCTGCAGAAGCAGTTTGGTGTAGTCGCCTCCGTAATGATTGTGCAACACACCTAAGTAAGCCTCAGGTAAAACACGCATCATGTTTTTGTGTGACAGCTCTTTTCCAGAGGCAGGTTTCAGCCGGAATAATGAAAACTAAACAGATTTTGTGGCTGTGTGTACATTCAAGTGTGTATTTCTGCTTCTGCGTAGTTACCAGTGATCTCAGTGGTAAGGGAAACAGAAACACAGCTACTGCCAGACGTAGGAGCAATAGTTACGTGTAAGGTATGTATCGGATCAGGTGCTGTTTTTCTATTACTTGATGGTGTGTTTGATTGATGTGACAGTCTGTGGCGGTGTTGTGCCTTGACCTTTGCTGTTCTTTGACTGAAAAGGTGACCAGCATCAACCCCAGGTTCGCCAAAGTCCACATCCTTTATGTCGGCTCCACGCCACTTAAGGACCGCTTCAGAGGGACTATCAGGTATCAAAATATGTGACAGCCCCTCCTGACCAGGCTCAGCAGTGAAGCAGTAGTTTGTGGTCATTTTATGTGGCGCTAATCCTCATCCTCATCCTCTCTCTTGATTCTCCAGAAAAGAAGACATACGAGCAACAGAAAAAGACAAGGTGCGTTTGGAATCATGCGTCAGCTACAGTGTCCACCACGCCCCCCCCACAGCACTGGTTTGTTCACAAAACTGAGATGTGACTTTTCTTTCTGTGTCTTGTTATAGGTGGAGACATACAAAAGCTTCAGACCCGGTGACATCGTGCTGGCAAAAGTCGTATCCCACAACCGCAAAGATGAAATCGACTTAAATCTTCCTGTGTCAGTTACCATTGCGATTTAATGCCAAACAATGAGGTCTGAAGAACTTCAAACAGAATCACCTCCATATAAGCTACTGTGTGTGAGGCTGTTTGGGAAGTTATGTTTCATTAGATTACAATAGCTTTATTATTTATTCAAATAGTACGTTGGCATCTTAGCAATTGATGTATGATCTTTAGGAGAATGTATGTTAACCCTTAACCTGTGACGTCAGATTTCTCTTGGCGATGTGCAGTCTAACTACCTGTTGACGACAGCAGAGAATGAGCTGGGGGTGGTGGTGGCACACAGTGAAGCAGGTAAATCTCGGGTCTTGATGTTAAAGAAAGCACTTGCCTCTGTCAGATGTAGATTTGAGCTGTAATTGTTCAGTAGTGCTGCATTCATATGTGGGGACCCTGTTTCAACACAAGGTGGCGCAAGAGCAACTGTGCAAATCACTGTAGAGAAAAATGTCATCAAGGTTAATATTGATCTTGCCCTTAAAAAAAAGTGTTTGTTCTGTTAGTAAGTTGTATGCACAAACAGATTCAGAAAAGATTCAGTCCATATTATTGTATTGATTGATTGATATTGACTCAATTTGTAGAGGGGAAAAAAACTAAACCAACACTAAAAAACAACATAAGACCAAAACCAATAATAGAAAGCAGTAATACTATTTTACGTATTATGTCTACTTCAGGACAAATGTGATTTTTGAAGAGAAAATGATAATATGACAAGTGCCCAATTGTTCATGCTGTGTTTAATAATTCTGTCACTTCTCTTGACACCTAATTTAAAAAAAAAAAAAGAAAAGTGTGCTGTGATCCATTGTTCTCATCGCTATAACGCGTTCTTGTTAACCAGGTGCCCAGATGGTGCCCATCAGCTGGTGCGAGATGCAGTGCCCCCGGACACACGTGAAAGAGTTCCGCAAAGTGGCGCGAGTGCAGCCTGAGTATCTGCAGGCATGAGACGGCCGGATTGGGCAGCTCGAGCCCCTGAAACTCCTCTCCTCCGCAAGGAACACACAGCTTCCCCTCTCCCCCATCACACACACGGGAGCTGTCATCAAACTCTGCCTAAGATTTATTCTGAGAGACTGGGTGTGATGTGCACGTCGTCGGCTGCTTCCTGCTTTCACGTCTTGCTTAACGCTGTTTTTTTTTTTACTATCCTTCCCTCTGCACATTGTCATCATCCAGTTGTGCCAGTTTGACAGCGCTGAACAGCATCAGGCTAAATTGCAAAATGATGTCAAGGCACATTCTAAATAATTTAGTATGGCTGCTATAAAATGGGCTCAGGTTACCTTTTACAAGCTGATAAGTGTAGCGAGTTACCCCTCAGCTGCCAAACACTCGTCTTCACACACTAGCATAACAAGAAGCTAAAAAACATCAGAGCGTTGCGAATACTGAAGTGAGGTTCTATTCACTCAGTTTGCTTTAATCCACTGGGTGTACTGGCAAACATTAGCTCATCAGCTTGCTCACAGCACGAAGCCGTCGGCCCAGATTGCTGGTTGCATAAGGTTATTTGTGATAACTGGGTTAACACAAGGCTCAGATTGCATCTCCTGCTAAAGATAAAATCAATGCTGCATTTTGCAAGCAAGGACCGCCAGCAGCAGACACATTTGTTCTGACCAAAATGCTGCATGGTGAGGGCTGCACTTTGGAGTTTGGAACTATATGATGACGAGTATGTGACTTTCGACACTCAGGTGATTTGATAGGAAAAACATTGGGTTGAAAGACAATCTGTTCATTTTTCCATATTCATTTCA
>OMOW01112173.1:0-12912 GCA_900312555.1 Lamprogrammus exutus
ATTACTCACAAACAGTGATTTCACAACAATTTGCAGCACTTTCTAATTCCATGCGTTCGGTGACGTCGTTTGGCATAAATATTCATCTTTACTGTTCCATGGATACCATATGTAATGTACAGCTTTAATGTCATCAAACTTTTACCTAGCTAGCAGTTAGCCGAAGATGTAGTAGCAGCTAAACCCTTCAGATATGAATGAAATCAAGAGAATTATGTTGCACTTTTGGAGAGAGGAGGAATAATATGATATAAATGGATATCATGAAATATTTAGATGGCCACAAAAGCCAAAATGCAAAGAATACAGACCAAGGCATATGAGCATTTCAGGGGCTGACTACATGCATGAGGAAGTGGTGAGTCGAGTCGAATGGATATGCTTGAGTCGCCTACGTGTAAATAGGATTATAAATGGACTACTTATGAAAACAGCTCATGTAAACACCTTGGTTCAGTCTCATGTCTTAGCTGGACTACTGTATCTATGTAAACATAGCTTCAGAGGCTCTTCCCTCTGCATCATTCTTGAAAAGCAACATTTGCTGCAGTTTAGACACCTTCTACTGAAATTATATTCTAAAATAGGACTGCTTACTGCTAAAGTAACCAAGAGCATAAGAAGATTCCAGAATCCACAGAAAATGAAAAACATGACTCGATAATAGGTTTAGTGTTACAAAAAAGTGCTGATGCGAAGCCAAACCAAAGCCAGAAACATATTCTATCCAGTGCAGTGATACCAAGGACCTTCATGGACAGAAATAACATTTTACAATTCCTTTTTACACCCACACTTGAGTGAGTTGAGCTAATGTACAGCGGCGACTAAAACATGTCTCTGTCTGGGCTTTTATGCTGGTGTTGCTCTCTTCTCTCCTGAGTCTTGGCATGATAAATGCTGTCCTTGACATGACTGATGACCAGGTGGCCAAGCAAGGACTGGAGATCATGGAGAGCTCTTGTCAGGGAGGATCAGCCCCCTGAGTGGTGCTGGAGGCCGAGACCAAGGCTACAGGGGGAGGTCTGAGTACTCTATGTCTCCCATACGTATATCCCTCTGGGGACTGAAATCGTGTCTGGGCTGGGGAAGGAATTAACTGACCAATCAGCCTGACTGGTCAGGTACCTTTTGGCCTTTCAAAGCCTTCTCTGCTTGAGTACTCATTAAGTCACTAAGAGCCTCGCTACCAGCAAATCCAACGGCAGTGCTGGTTCAACATGGCCTTAGTTCAGTGTTATAGGAGGGGTGAAGTATGCAGCAAACAGCAAGCCCTGAGGGCAGACAATGCAGGGAGTCTCTTGAACTCTTCAACAACAAACAGCACGACACAAGAAGACAGGTACTATAGCCACACAAAGGAGGCTAATCGTTTAGCTGCAGGGCTTGTCTGTTCCGCTGGCTAAGCCTCTGTAGTCAAGCTGTTTGTACACTTCACAGCTCTTGATTTGTTGACTAAACGCAATGACGATTAAAAAGTGTTCATGTCCAAGACAACACCTGCCATGGTTGAATCAAGCAGAAGGTAAAGAACTAATATGCTGGTGTAAGCAAGCCACTGAAATTACATTGGTAGCATTAAAAAACTGCTAGGATTATTTCTTTTTCTATACTCTATTTTTGGTGGCCGGAGACTAAAACTAGTCTAATATCTACTTATCTTTTACACGAGATGACAAGCTCAATTGATGTCACAGTCATTTTTGTATTCTGCAGTGTTTCCCCAACCATTGAACAGGTCCAGCGGGCCACAGGGACACCAATACTTTGACAGAAATGTTCACATACTGCATTCACGGGGTCCTTGTAAGCTCCAATAAACACTTCAGAAGTCTTGATTACTGCGTGTGATGCATTCAGGTGCTCAAAGCCAGAATACAAATAAGGAAATGTGATGGAGAAGTTTATTTTTCTTGTTACTAAATTAAACCAATGTTTTTAATCTTCAACAACCACATATATTGCATATTCCGCAGAGGCACTGTTGATGTTGTAGTTGTGGAATATGTAAGATATTGTTCTTGAAGTCTAGTTTTATTAAACCTGTAACCACATTACCTTTATTTAATAAAGCGCTGATGTCTTGACTTGTTTCGAGTGGCTTTTACTGGATATATTGCTTATATCTTATATCTGATCTTTACCTCGAAACTTCACCTTTAAATAGGCATAAAACGACACCATTTCAGTGTCAAATTTTCAAAAGCATCCTGCTTCCCCAACACGCGTGCCACAACAGGCACTCCATGACTGTACAGGGCTGACCACCGGGCCTGGAGAAAAATTCTAGGGGACACACTGTTCTGGTAAGTATAAAGGTCTTGGCTTTGAAAGAGTAGCCTAGATCAGCACTTTATATTGCATTTCCTCTCACTATGTAGAGATCACAATGCCAGTTAAAGCTGCCCACTCCTTTTCCTTCCAGTGTATACTCATTACAGAATGGCAAGTCAAAAAGCCCCACACAGTGGTAGGCATCCTGATCCCGGTGTGCCTTTCACATGGTAAACAGTTCAGATGGGCCCAGCATTGTGCGGCTATAATACAGCATCTGCTTTATGGCATGGAAAAAATGCATTGTCACCAAGTGGCAGTGAAAGAGCCATTGAAGGGCAGCCAGGGCTTCTCTCCTAAATGCCGAGGCTTTGACCGTGACACAGGCTTGTGGGTGGTGGTCTAACACCCCAGCATACTACCAAGGCACAGGGACTGAGGTTGAGAGGAAGACGACGAAGGCCGAGCTACAAAATAAAATAAAGGTGCACAAGAGTCAAGTGACAGAGGGTTAACTTTAAAGTCTGGCCAAGACTGAGAAAAGAGGACTGTAGTGGACAAACTAGTTCTCTATACAGTATAACTGAGTGGAACTAAAAGCTCTCCAGCAAGTCTTTATATCCAGTCTCAAAGCAGCAGCATTGTGGGTCAAAATGCTGCAGTGTGCCCTGGAGGTTGGCCAGGTGGGAAGGAAACACTATGCAGACATAGAGACAGAAGATGCCCCTTATCCCTCTCCATTAAACATTTAGAGCAGCAGCCCTGCATTTGGCACCACTGAGACCTGCTGCTGTGTTAGTCTATGTGGGAAAACTGCTTAGTGTCAGTGAAGTCTTCATTGATGTCATATCTGCCATTTATACAATTAATCATCCTGCATACTGCACAATTATGCAGCAAGTTTCAAATTTGTTCTTGTTTATAAGAGCTTAGTTAGAGTAGAGGATGAGTCGGAAGAAATGGAGAGAAAGGCAGAAATGTAGCATGACAGAAGCTACTTAATATTCCCCACCATGATTAATACAGTGCCATTTTATCTGATCGTTAAGCCATATGCTGTAATTATTTTTAACTCTGATGATAAGATCACTAAGATTAGTTGTTTTTTATAACTGAGTGTTCCAAACCTCATCGCTTATGTCTGTGGTGCAAGTGGTTTGGTTAGTGATCCATGTTTGAAGCTGAGTAGATGACTACCCAAGTCTGCCCAACTGCCTCAGTGAGACAATCATCCAATCAGTCCAATCAGCTCACTGACAATATGAGGGCAAAGGCAAAGATGGAATATAGCTAATTCTCCTCACATAACTGATTTTTGCCACAAGTAGCCTACTAAACTGTAACGAGTCCATCTCATTTTGGTTCATAGTCAAGAAGCCATTTTACCATAATTTGAGTTGTGTGTCTGCCTGCGTGTGTGCATTTGTCTGTACTTCACTCAGCCCTCACAGGTTGGCACTGTACCTCCATAAGCTTCTGTGATGTATCTAGTGCTCCTTACCCACAAATAGGAGCTTTATAGCTCGCATGAAGAGAGCGGGACACCAGCAAGCTGCACTGGAGGTCTCCCTTCTCTGGACAATGCAGCGAGAAATGGCTATGACTTCATGAATAAAGATCGAATTTGCACACCCAAAACACCCAAAGGTAACTGTCTGTTGTGACAAGTTTGACACGTCTTTATTGAGTGTCAACTTATGTTAGAAAATGTGTTTTTTTAGTTTCGCTTTGTTTTCAGTCTCACTTTTGCTTGCTAAGTCAAGATGTACAAAACAATTAAATACTACATACAGTATACATCAAAACCTGTGCTGTGGCTGTTAAATAGAATTACTAGCAGGGGAATGGCAATTTAAAAACACTCATGCATCAAAATAAAAAATGAACTATTAGCATATCAAGCACATGCCTTTAGAGTCTGCTCATTTTTGCATTACAAAACAGAAATATGTTGAGGTTGCTCCATTTTGAATTCACAGAGGCCCAATGGTGAATGAAGGAGGTTAGGCATGCAATTGTCCAATGTTATGTAAAAGAGTCACTTTTATACCATTTTACCATGTCTGATGTGAAAAAAGAAGTGTCGTGTCAATCAAACTGACGTGCTATGACGAGGTGCCCGGGGTGGTTCATGGCCACCTACTCCATTATGTTTGCATTCCACACAATCTGAGTCAGACGAAGGAAAAAGGATGGCTTCATAAGACATGATGCATAAAAATGGACCTCCATCATAGCAGTGCATTAGATCGGTGGAGAAATCTATTCAGACTCTGCTTTTCATTCTTAAACCAACCATTTGGAGGAAATTCATTCAACAGTGCAGTCAGGGACGTGGCCCAGCCCTGCTGCCAAAGCTAGAAAGTCACATCCAAAATTCTATTTCAACTGAATCACTGCTTAGTTAAACAGATCGGGTGAAACAAAGTCACAGTCTTTGTTTTGAAGCCAAAGAGCATTTCCAACACTTGCTTAGGATGTATTTAATGCCATAAAAAACTAGTCGCAAACAATAGAATCCCAGGAGAAGCAAGACAAGATGATAATCCCTTACAATGTTTGAGTTTTGCTTTTGTCTAACTTACTCATATAATGGAATATCAGTATTCACATGGGCAGAAATCTTTGATACCTTGGAGACATGGGAAAGGGCATCAGGAAAACTGAGAGTTCGGAAGAGGACACATGGGAGGACATATCCTCAGGCTTCCAGCAGGTGCATTGTTTCCAGCATCAAAGGAACAGAGCCATATTTCAGACTTGGCTGTATGGTGCATCCTGGAGAGAGGGAGAGCATGTCCTGGTCACTGTCTCTTCTCTGTCTCTCACCCCACCCTGACCCCTCATCAAACTCAACCCTTCCTCCCTTCATCCCTAAGTCCTATAGACAAGCATAAAACCGTAATCTGATCAATAGGGGTGTCCCGTTGAGTTATTCTCCTCAGAATTGGACTGTTAAAGGACAGTTAAAAAGCAATGACCACAGTAAACATGTACTTTCACTCAATGGATTTTGAAATAACAGACTGAGTACAAAAAGAACCCTAAAATATGTTGGGTACAGCCAACCCACATCCTCAAGTTGGAACAAAAGCAAAGTATACTTTGCCAGGGTCTATTTTATTTAGTCTCAAATAGCATTAGGCATCTTTAATAAGCAGTCTTTCTGTTCGCCAATTTGTCTGTTGTTTTCATCATACAGTCACACTTGTTATTTGACTTCAAAGAGTGTGAGTGATATGGATGGAACTCCAAATTAAACCAGTTTCTCTGTCATTATCTCACCAAAACACACAAATGTTACCGTCGTTGTTTGGATCATTTCCTGCTGTGCAGTTCGCATGTTCATAGACTAAATCTGATTTATGTGCGATTAGAACTTAATTTACCTGATACGTTTGCCAGTCTCCTGACATGCTGATGCTACTGATGCTTTTAAGATGTGAATCATCCCTGTAGTTGAAAAAGCAACGGTGCATAGATCCAGCTTGCATGGATAATACTGAATTTCATCAGCCCCCACCAGTCAGCCCTAGCCTCAGATTATCTCGTCTCGTCTAGTTATCACCCTCTCCCAGGGCCAGGGTTTTGGGTGCAGGGCCTGGGTAATCCTGGGGAGTTGACTTGGGATGTGTAAAGGCTTAATTTGATTTTTTTTTTCCACTCAGGAAGAGCGTGGAGAATCCAATCATTCCAGCCTGCATGTAGTCTCCTTATTCTAGTCTGATTAGGCACTATATCACTTAACAACGCCTACACTTAAAGGCAATGTTAGTAACAGGGAAATCTATTGCCAAAAAAAATAAAATCATAAAATATGCATGCATATACTGGATCCTGCTTGTTACTGTCTGGCTTTAGTCCTGGATAAGACAGTGTAAACATTTAAGATCTCAGAATTCTAATATCCTCATATAGACGCAGGTGATAGTATGGAAATTGTGCATTTTTGATTTACTGCAAGTGAAATTAGACGATGTTCTGTCTCAGAGAGTGATATGGGGTAGTATTACAGAGCAACAATACAGTCTCAGTTACGGGTGTGTACCGTGGCCCTTTTACCACGCAGGTGAAAGGTATCAGACTCCTGTCCATGTGACCTTTCAGTGTTTCAGGACAGCAGCCGTTTCATGTGGAGTAAATACTACAGTGAATGTATAGGTGTAATACGGCACACAACAGAAAGTATAGAAATGTATATTGCAATGCAGTGACAACGTAAACCACCATACGGCCTTTGCAAGGTTCCCTGCACAGATGAGAAAGCACTTTTTTCTTTTATCGTATCACCTACAGTCAGAGAGGAGAGAGAAAGAGAGGAGAGCAGGTCAGAAAGTAAAAGAAATATTGACAGACAGAGATGAAAGGATGATAATATGCTCTCAGGGCAGTGATTGCTCCTTTATTCAAATCACATGATGAGATTATGAAACAGGTTTTAAAAATCTCTCTGTTCATATCATGATCTTATCATTACCATTTAATTGTAACAAACTGATATTTATAAAGCAGTTTACCTTAACTCAGAAAATAGCTATATCAAGCCAGGAGAGAGCGTAGCAGCACATTACAACCACTTGATACATTAACAAATTCATCCATTATTCCAGAACCAAGCACATTTCACAAAGGCAGTAGTACATGTCTAAAGAGCACCCTTGACTCTGACCTGAGTCCTCTGCATACCCCAAAAGCCACCCATAATTGAGATACTGACTTCAAAGCAGGAGCTATATGAATTGCACCTCAATGACACATCACAAATGACCAGTGATTGAAAGTGGCCTATTTTTCTCTCACAGGATCTGTGGAGGCGTGCTCTCTGTCATGCAGTAACCCCTTTGAGTAACACGTCCACCATAGCTCTGCTTACAGAGAGCTGTGGTCATTGTGCCTTGAGCTCTTAGAGGCCCAAAACCAGCCATCCTTGAAGACTCAAGCATTAGGTCTGCCTCAATTCTAGACCCTTTTCAACCTCTGCCAGCACAATTACAACTAAAACCAATATAAGGAATGCTATTCATCTCCAAGACCCAAATGCACAATGGTGTTATTGTGTGTGGTGTCAAAATCTTCAGAAAATGAAGCACGTAAAAAGACAATTACTGCAGCTGGAAAATAATGTTCAACACAAGACTATGAGAGCAACTTACAGGCTAAAGATTATCCGTCAGATCAATGTCATGTCTGGATCCCTTTCTAATGGAGACCCTGCATTAAGCTAGGAATGCCATTTGGCTCCACTATGGCACAAACACACATTGATATTTCCACAGAGAGGCAAACAGAGCTAGACAGCGCTCTTAGCCACATCAGACATTTGATTGGGTTATCAGGCCAGTCAGCCTCTGAGGAGATCCTGATAAATGAAGTTGCCATTCATCCATCCTCCCATCCTCACAGCCAGGACCGGTCAGCCCACAGCGAGGAATTATCTTAGTGACAATGACATGCTTTCAGCTACTAAAGAACCCTGGCTCTGAGAAAGGAGATTAATACCGATTGCTATTCGATTGCTAGCGTTTGATCCCACATTGCACTGGCACAGGCCTTGAGCATCGTCATTCAACTCAATTATTAACAAGTCAAATCCCTAACCAATTTTCTTTTCATAATAGGTGATTTGTGACTGGGAAAAGGATTGTGCAAAATGATAAAATGTCTTTGGTACTGTGTTGTAGTTGCAGGCGTAAAGATGGCCAGTTAGACATGGCACATTGACTCCTATAAACTCTTAAAATCAAAACTTCTATTTCCTCTCACTGTACAAATTCAGATCAACAATATGTATATACCAGTGTATTCAATCAAAATAAACAAGACTCTTGTTGCCTCCGACTCAGGTCTCAGATACAGGCAGAATGATCATTTCAGAAAAGGAAAAACTGACAAACAGCATCTGGCAGAGTGACTCACCGAGCTTAAAAATATATCTAATACTCATAGTTGTACAAAAGGAAACTATCGGCCCCAAGTCCCTTCAACGTGTGAGTTCTACATGGCGCAACTGATTGGTGTAAGGGGAGGAAAGGGGGATGGTTTGAAAGCACCAAATTTTATGATTCTAATGGTTTTCTGACCTTAATCTTCCCTAATCATTTTGAGTCTGAACAAAGATTATCTGGGTATAGATTATGATTTTACACAACACATGGCACTAGAACAAAATGGCCAAAGCTGTTATTGTGTGGTGCTTGTGATAACTCAAAGGACATGCACATTTGTCTTCGGCTGAATGAAGGAATCTCAGAACAACACTCTGATTTGTTTACCATCCTATTTCTTTGTCTTCCCCAGGAGGATTTTTCCCAGGATTCCTGCAGCTGCGTTTGGGGGGAGGGGGGGTTAAGGGATGAAAAAGAGGGGAAGAAAAGCCCATTGGTCTCAGCACCACGGAAACACTATCTAGAGCCAAGCTGTCATCCCACTTGGATTAAGGGTCCTTCTTGTTGGCTGCTGAGCTGCTAACATGGTGTCTTACCCTGGGCTGGGGTCTGGGAGTGGGTAGAGGGTGGGGCAGAGGGTAACGGTATAAGAAGGCCTGGCCTAAATAAGACCTTGAGGTCATCCAGCCTCCTGAACCATGGCAAAACCACTTTGTGTTTTCATGTCACCTTTATTCATGAGCTGACAGCTAAGTGTCACCCTCTTTCCTGTTGATTCAATCACTGTTGCATCATGTGCTGAGGCTACCAAGATAATCTAAGCCTGCACTCTTGCTTGCACGTTCATCTCAGTAGACCCCCCAATGCCACAAGTTCATAGAAAGAGGTAATGTTCAACAACAGGGTGGTAAGAGTGTGTAAACTTGGTGGATTTAACTGGATCTTTCATGGCAGGGCCCCCTGTCCAAATCTCCAATGAGCAATGTGTGGGATGTGGTGGTGTATTTGCTGAGCTATTAGACAACACAAGTGGGCTGCATCGCTGTGCCAACAAAGAGTGATATGGGTGGCTGAGTTATTCTTAAGCTCTATGCAAATAAGAGGAAGACAGAGGCATGAGAACAGACGAGAGAACATTCAAGTGCACACTTGTCCTAAATTCTCTGAAAATTTGGCCAGCGTAAACCCTGTTGGTGGAGCAATGCCCACCTCCTGTTGTTCTCAGGACAGAGAGGGAAGCAGCAGTCCTTGTTATGGGCTGCCACCAGGACACCAACTATCTCTCCAACATCTGCTGCCCATTCGAACTTGGCCTGAGTATCTCAGTGAACTACCTCTACAGTCCTCTTCAGTCATACTGTGTGTTTAAACAGAGACACTACTTTCTATTATGGATCTCCTCAGCCCTACCCTTGCAGCACCCCCCTCTACAGCACAAGAAAGAGGCGAGAACAACAGCCCCGCCAGTAAGGAAAGTGAAAACAGACCCCCTTTGTTCCCCCTGCCCCTTCTCAGCGTCGACCGAGGTACATGATCTACCCCTCCTCCCGCCTGCGACCCCCAAAGCTTCAGGACCCTCCCATTTTCCTTTCCCTGCCCCCGCTCCTTCTAGTGGGTGGTACTGGCAGCACAACAAGACATCTCATGTGAATTCATAATAACATAAGCACACATATCATGCAACATCTTCATTTGTTCAAATCGAGATCTTAATCTGAAGGTTGTTTTGGTGTGAGATCAAGCGGTAGCAATACACAAACAAAGCAATTTAACCTATCAGGGGCTGGGGGTGGCGAGGGAACATAAAACCTACAACATTACATTCCATTATCCTTGCCTCCCATTTCAAACAGAGGGGTCTATTGCTGTCAGTCCCTGGAAGTTAGTTTGAACAGAAAAGAGCATCTCTAATGCTTTGTTCTCACTAAGGGGTGTAATAACCTGACATGGGTGATAATAGTGCTCCCCGGACAACCCTGATTAGGGTTACGGAGTAATGATTCAGTCACATTGGGCCATCCACTCTCACTGCTACTCCTTCACCATCTGTCCAAGCTGCATACTGCCTGAAAACACAATCTGATGTAACACCCCAGCTTCTTAATTCATAGAAGTCTGGTGATTGTCATGGAAACTGTAATTAACTTGGCTTGGGGTATAATGTGTAAGCAATTCAGCACAAATTAATGAAGTTGTGTTGTTGGGGGAGATACAAGAGAGTCTCGCTATGAGAAATGCATTATTCACCTAATATCTGTGTATCTTAGTCATTCATCAGCATCCCCTCCTGATATTACAATACAGCACTAGAATGTAAACATCAATAGTTGAAGCTGTGCGGCGAGGATTCACAGGAACGTGTCAATCCCCATTAGAGCTCCTGCCTAACTGAGTGTAAAATTCTAATTGCGCCCACCAGCTTGCAAGCACTGAGGGCCCACTCACCAAAAGGGAGAGGAATGAGAAAGAGAGAGAAAATGAAACGCATGTGTGTATGTGGGTGTGCACATAATCCACATGTATGTCTCTCTACGCATATACTAAGCCTGAATACATTTGTCTGCATTACGTCTCAGCCGAGTGTTCAAGCAGCCGTGAAGCGGGGCAAACCGTTCCCTCTGTGGTCCTCTAATGAGGCTCTCATCAGTCCCAAAATGAGTTGAACATGCATGTGACAGGAGGATCCAGTGATGTCAACGTGCCATGCTGCTGTGGGTGACTGGTCCACCGAGAAGAAACACCCAGACTGCTGTGACACTAATGGATAGGCGTGGGACCACATTAGTCACCGGAGACTTTGCCGCATCACAGCTGCACAGCACAGCACCTCTAGTTAAAAGTGCTGCTGGATCTTCATTCAGAGTGGGCGCCCATGTTTCCAGAACACATTCAATCATACACTCAATCAACTGGAGTGACCTAAGATGACACGTTACTGAATTGTGCTTGTACCATTTTGTGTGAGATGAGAGTAGCAGTAGTCACAAAATTGGTGATATGAGCGGTGATGCAGCACTACATGACAATGTTGCGTCTTCCTGTGATATACAGGGAGTAGAATAAGTAATTTCATTTTTAAAGTGACACTCGTGGTGTTACAAAGTTTCACGATTTTCAGGTTATTTACGTCTGAACTAGGTCACTGACATTGTTTTGTTATAAGTTGTAGCATTCTGGAGAAATTTGGCATTTTGGCATCTGTATGCCTTTGAATAAACTCTTATGGAACCCCGTGCTATTTCTATTTCTAAGTTATGTATGCCGCAATAAAAGCTAAACATATTCCCAAATAGAATTGTGTTATGCTCTAATGATAGTAACGCCTTGTAAAATCTATTTTCTTTGGATACTGTTTTCCCTTACACTACCCTGCATGTACATTTTATCTCCCCAATATTCTCTCAGCTACTTCACGTAAATAACAAATGTTTCACGATGAAATGTCATTGAAAAAATGTGTATTTAACTAAATTTATAACTTCATGTAGAGTAGCTTTTAGAGGCTTTTCAACGTGTTTAGCACAAGGTTCCATAAGGGTCACTTCAAAGGATTTTGTACCTGGTAAGTGAACACCAAATATCTCCAAAATGCTTCAACTTCCAAAAAAACAATGTCAGTGACCTTGTTTGCATGTAAATGACCAGAAAATCAGGGAATTTTGTAAAATCACAGAGTATCACATTAATGTCAAGTACAGTACACTGACTGCAAGTGCAATTTGTTGAGGTCATTTTTTATCATTCATCATCGTCACTGAGCGGAAATTCCTCATATCCGAATGATGAGTGACTTTGGCAAAATGAATCAACAAATCAATGCATCTCAGGTTCAAATCAGTTCCTCTAAGGAATGATGTCACCGCCATCATCACCATAACTGACACAGACCCGCTCTTTCTATCTATGAGACATTTGTCCATTAGTTGGCGGAGTTCACAATGCCACAGACAGCTGCTTACAGAAGGAGCGCTGATGACCACTTCTCACAGAATGGCCTGCATGTTTTTCCAGCCCACAGAATGAAATAAGTGGCATTTTCCTTACAACACCCAAGCTTTTCCCATAGCCCCCAGAGCAGAGCGGCCCGCCATTGGTTTTAGGTCAACAGTGTGACTGACTGGTGCTCTCACAATAACGCCAGCCAACGTGTGTCATGATAATCCCTTAGTTATGCAAATCTCTTTGCCTGGTGCTGTTTATGCTGAGGGTGAAAGTAAAAGATGGCAGCACAATGTAGGTCACTATCTTGTCACTATTCTCCATATTGGTCAAATGAGCTTGAAATGTCTTGTCCGTAGAGCGCCAGTTACAATACAGAAGTTAACAGTGGCTCTCAGTGGGTCCGAGCAATGTCCATGCGTGGTCAAACTGGAGCCGAAGCGATAACGAACAGGAGATAGCGATCACGAACACACAAACAGGAGATAAGGCAGTATCACATATTTTGCCGCCTGTTTCTGAATAAATGCGAAGCAGGCATAGGGCAGGGATAGGGGGGATATTGTTATCTTCTTGAGCAGATTAACATTCGTCTGCTTGTGGTGAATAAACACTACTAGAAAGTGTGTCAGCCCTTTCAGAGTGCAGTTACAACAAGGGCTTCAGACAATAAAGGTCATTAGCATTGTATTAATTTGGCTAACTGAGCGGGCAGTGAAAGTCCTCGGCCAAGGCATGTGTCTGTGGGGTGGGCGGGTGAGAGCGTCGGCTGAGAGATGGGAATGATAGGATGGGGGGGGGGGTGAATTCTTGT